>OZ038443.1:7593462-7642762 GCA_964036265.1 Daptonema setosum
GCAATGTGGTGATCTTGAATAACTGATGAGATGATCCATTGGTATCAATCAGTACCAACAACAACATGGTCAACTGTCCACCACGCACTCAATACGGTGATCCACAATCTCTTCACCATACACCAGATCAGCACCGTATTTCAGTGCCAGTAACCGTAATGGCAAAATACCGGTTCTCACCATTGGTGCCAAGCAGAGGTGGGCCGCAGGGGGGGGGGGGGGATAGGGGGAATTACCCCCCCCCACTTTTCAGGGTCGGCGGGTAGCCTACCCCTCCACCCTAGACAAAAATTTAGGTCGCCTACCCCCTCCCCCCTACTCGAAATTTTTGAGAAAATCGGCCTCAAAACCTCGATTTTGAGGCTCATTTTTCAAAATTTTCTGGCTGTGAGATTTTTTTTCGAAGAAACACGTTTTCTGGGTCAATTTTCTTGGTTAAAACCTGAAAAAACCGGTATATGTGATGTTTATACCTTATAATAGAAGATTTTTTTTTAAGCAAAAAATAAGCGTTTTATGTGAAATTTTTTTTCTACCCCCCCCCCTCCACTTTTCGGACAGGTCGGGTAAAATGGGTTTTTCTGTCGGCTACCCCCCCCCCCCCACCCCCTGCAAAACGCCAAAAAACCCGGCCCACCCCTGGTGCCAAGATCACCATACTAACAAACACAATCAGTTTCAACAACAATATCTAAGACAACAAGAAAAATAACAACAACAACAACATCACCAACTGTTCACCACGCGCTGCGCGCACTCAATACGGTGATCCACAATCTCTTCACCATAGACCAGATCAGCACCGTATTTCAGTGCCAGTAACCGTAATGGCAAAGTACCGGTTCTCACCATTGGTGCCAAGAACACCTTACTAACAAACACAATCAGTTTCACCAACAATATCTAAGACAACAAGAAAAATAACAACAACAACATCACCAACTGTTCACCACGCGCTGCGCGCACTCAATACGGTGATCCACAATCTCTTCACCATACACCAGATCAGCACCGTATTTCAGTGACAGTAACCGTAATGGCAAAGCACCGGCTCTCACCATTGGTGCCAAGAACACCTCACTAACAAACACAATCAGTTTCAACAACAACATCTAAGACAACAAAAAATACCAACAACACCATCACCAACTGTTCACCACGCGCACTCAATACGGTGATCCACAATCTCTTCACCATACACCAGATCAGCACCGTATTTCAGTGCCAGTAACCGTAATGGCAAAGTACCGGTTCTCACCATTGGTGCTATGATCACCTTACAATCAGTATCAACAACAATAACAAAAACAACAACAATAGCAACAACAATAAAATAACAACGACAACATCACCAACTGTTCACCACGCGCTGCGCGCACTCAATACGGTGATCCACAATCTCTTCACCATACACCAGATCAGCACCGTATTTCAGTGCCAGTAACCGTAATGGTAAAGTACCGGCTCTGACCATTGGTGCTAAGATCACCTTATCTCGATAACGGTCGTGAAAATTAGAAGACATTTTTTCAGTCCACTGGAAATTGGATTTCTTATTAGAGCGCCTTCAATGAATTAGAGGTGAAAAATAAAAAATTGTTTCGTTCTTTCAATTTCACTAATCTAATTACAAACGATATTCTATCCGGAAAAACCGGCGGGCCATTTTTCGACTAAAGCCCACCCACCAAATCAGTGTAGAAGCCAAACGGACTTCGTTTATTTCATGTTATCTGCATTTATATGTATCATACATATATGAAGGTGACGTGTATAGAAATAATGTTACACAATTGAATTCAGTATAATTGGTATATCATAATTCATATTAATGCATTATAATTCATAAATAACACATTGCGTTTATACAGCGTGCACAGATTGCAAACAGAGACAAAAGTTATTGGAGCAAGGGGAATACTCAAAATTATGGGAATAATAATAGTCGAGTTAAGATAGTTTTCGGAATAAAAATCCACATTATCAGAAAACTAGATTTTTTCGCGGGAGCAATTTAATTTTGAAAACTATGAAAACATTCCTATCAATATTTAGATAGAAGGAGCACTGGCGAACGAGCCAAACCTCCAAAGGGAGGACAATTTTCCCAAAGAAAACTGTGGCCATTCTACCTACGCCTTAGGGACCAATTTCCGCTTTTCGGGAACGCCAAAGAGGACGGAATTTCACTAGTCCCTATCTTTCTCGTCCGCTAGTGCGAAGGTCGCAAAAAAACGTATTGGCAGAACGCACGGGGTGTGTGACTACAAAGATAATGAGGATAAAACACCTAAAAATACACGATTATTACGGTTTTTCCACTTGAATTTCGTTATATTTCACTAACTTTATCTCAACCGATGAAATTCTCCGCTGGAAAGAACACCCCAAGTAACCTATTCAAAACGGGAAACTTGCCCGGAGACACTACAAAATACCAACCAAAATCTTCTAAAAATCAAATCTTCCTAGTAAATTACATGAAAAAGTGCACAATGAGTTCGCCAGCCGTGCAGGAGGTGCAAACACGGTAAATTGAAAGAACCAAATATTTATAATCCGGAAAAAATATCCGACAAAATAGAAAAAATGGCTCACATGCAAAACTGAAAAAAATTGCATCACACGTCACTGAAAACGGGTCATTTTTTGTCGACAATGCGAGGTGAGAAGAGCATAATACATAGAAAAGTTCAGATAAATATAGAAAAAAGTTGTCAATTTTCAGTTGGCAAACAAATCTTTATCACACATTCATAGTTCTTTCGTATTGAGAAAACAGTGAACAAACACTATTTGACCGAATTTCTTTGAAAATAAAAATTTAATATTGATCAGTTTGTCAGATTTTTTTTAAATAATATGGATTAGAATTTGCTTAGATATTTTTCAAACGTATTCAAACCAAATAGACAGAATAAGAATACAAAATTAGGCAGCAAGTAAAGATTGTACATTGAGAACTAAGGACGAAGAAGAACTCACGGTGTTCACCATAAACCTTAACCGCCGCACCAAATTTAAGGAAAAAAATCCGTCAGAATGAGACAAACAATTTATCAAATAGAAGAAATTTCACAGCAAAATTAATATAAATTACGCATTTTTTGCAACTGTCTTTTCTGTGCCTCGTTAATTTCATTGAAGTTATCTATGAACTGCATTAGGTGCACCGGAGAAAGTTTACAGGGCTGTTTCATCCAGTTTTAATACAAAAAATTTCTGTCTGTAAGTTGCCACAATAAATCCATAATCATCCTGACCACTGGCGAACGAACTATTTCCCCAAAGGTGGGGAATTTTGGGAGAGGGGGAATCGGCAGTTTTCAGGCTATTTTACCTACACTTTAAGGAACGAATTTTACTTTTTGAAAACGCCGAAAGAGAGGGGAATTCCACGTTTCCCACTTCTTCTCGTCCGCTATGATCCTGGACTGCCGAAATCACCTCCTCCTCCTCTCACTAGCAAACGAGAAGGGGTGGGAAAAGTGGAACTCCCCCTCTCTTTGGCGGTTTTAAAAAGTGCAGTTTGTTCCACAAGGTGTAGGTAAAACAAACTAATTTCGGCCAATTCCCCCCTCTTTGGAAAGATTCTCCTCCCTTTGGAGTTTTGGCTCGTCCGCCAATGCCTCATCTACCTACCGATCACCATCATGTTTCTTCTCCGTCGTTTCCTCCTTGACCTCCGCCAGCCCGCTGCCACCCGAACCGCCGCTTTCCTCCATATTCCCAGATTTTGTCGATGAGTTTTTCGAGTGTTTTCGTGCGAATTTCCCAGCGTCTGTCGACGACGATGTCGTCGGTGTTAGGTAGAGATCTTCGGCGGCCATGAAGGCCGCAGCGCCGAATCCGTGTTCGGCCAACGTCGTACGGAGTGACTGCGAGTGACCGATCAGCGAATCGAGTGGCGGTCGGGCCGCGGCACCTTGTGATTCTGTAAATGTTAGTGAGTGAGTGAGTGAGTGAGTCACTGAATGAGAGAGTGAGAGAGAGAGTGAGTGAGTGGGTCAGTGAGTGAGTGAGTGAATGAGTGACGTGAGTGGGTGAGTGAGTAACGTGAGAGAGTGAGTGAATGAGTGAGTGAGTGAGTGAGTGAGTGAGTGAATGAGAGATTGAGAAAGTGAGTAAGTAAGTGGGTGAAGGGTGAGTGAGTGGGTGAGTGAATGAGTGAGTGAGTAAATGAGACAGTGAGAGAGTAAGTAAGTGGGTGAGTAGGTGGGTGAATGAGTGAGTGAGTAAGTGAGAGAGTGGGTGAGTAGGTAGATGAATGAGTAAAGTAACTGCGAGTGGCCGATCAGCGTGGAGTGATTAGGATCCGGCAAAGTCTTGATCCGATCTTAATCAGACAACCCAATAATAAAAAACTATGAAATCACATGTAAATCTGAATTCAAGTACGCTTATTCCTCAAACAGTAAATGATTACATAATCTGCACCGGACTACAGTGGAAACATGCCAAATCCCGAAGTAACCAACCAAGAATAGCGCTATTGAGAGCGGAAGCAATGGACTCGCGTTCTTTCGGCTGCAGCAGATGACTGTGGACGGATTGCCACGGGTCCTGATAGGCCAGTAGAGCGAATGCATCCTGAAACATTACATTATTATAAAAAAACCGGTTCCAGACTTCCATCTTGAAAAAGTACGTTATTATACAGGGTGGGCCAAAAAAAACTCCGCGATTTTGTGAGACCATAACTTTTGCAGTGGACCATGAATTTCTTTGAAATTTGCAGGTTATTTCAATAGCATATTAACTTAATTTTTTCTAAAATTTCAATGAGATATCTAACACACATCGGCCACACCATCAGGATACATGAAAATTTCTTTTTATCCTGTAAACCGCGTCATTGTTTTGAAGAGAAATCATGTGCATACGTAACTTATGAGCATCAATTTGTTTATGAATTGAACGAATGAATTAAATAATGATTTAAAAAATGAAAGTTAATTAGTTAATTAGTAAAAAAGTTTTATTTCTGAACCTTTCTTTCAATAACGCGATAGTTCCGGTGCTAAACTGTTTTTCATGTCTGTTACCGGCTGTTGCATTCCTCCTCAGCGACATTTCGTTTCAAATACGTAATTTTTTTCCTCAAAACTTTAAGTTCAATAAATAAAAGTTCAAGATTTATGAAAAACATTCTCGTTCTGTCCAAACGTCAATGTTTTTGGGGAACGTTAGTCGGTGCGGTTCAAGCTTGTTAAAGCTGGTTATGGCAAATGTTGAGTTTTCCACCTACCGTGGTTGTTTATTTCGCAAGTTTAATGCTTATAAACATTGCATGTCTTTGAAATTTCAAGACGATAAAAAATATTAAATCAATGAGATATTCTGAGAATTTCATTCAAATTCATCAATAAAAACCAACTCTAAGGTAATGGCGTACATCAGACAAGGGAACAAAAAGCAAGCATCATACTGTAAGAGTTTTCCAATAACATTGAAACTAAATTTAGACCGAATTGCTACTTAAACAAGTTTCTTTTAATCCTTGTATTACTAGTTCGTTCAATCGTTCAATTCAACAAAAGATTAACACGTAAAACTAATTTATACACATGATTTCTCTTTGAAATAATGACGCGGTTTAAAGGAAAAACTGAAATTTTTATGTATCCTGATGGTGTGGCCGGTGTGTGATAGATATCTCATTGAAATTTTAGGGAAAATTAGGTTAATATGTTATTGAAATAACCTGCAAATTTCAAAGAAATTCATCGTCCACTGCAAAAGTTATGGTTTCACAAAATCGCGGAGTTTTTTTTGGCCCACCCTGTATACAAAGAAATCAGATTTCGTTTTATCATCCTGAAACAGAGCGTTATTATATACAAAGAATCAGATTTAAGATTTTATTGGGTTGACTCGTATATTATTCAGTCTTACTAATTACGAAGTACAAAGTACATTGAATTTACGATACAGAAATAAAATAAAAGTAAGTGAGATAAAATTATCGAAATTATGAAAAAAGTACGTTTATTTGAAGAAAAAATATAATTAAAAGTTTGTGGTACAGAGCACCTGAAGTCACTTGAATAGAAAGAACATGTTACATATACATTATATGTATGTACTGCCATGTTGTCATTGTCATTCAAATGAAGAATAAATGAGTGATCGTTACTCATTATTCAATATCTTGGTGGCTTGATATATTCCATTGACTTTGATATGATAATTGATAATTTACTGCACTTTCTATGAAATCTTGAAAAAACATTTATGTTTCCTAATTGTTATTGTTAATTAATTTTCTAATTATTATTTTTTTCTAATTATAAAAATGTTATATAAACCCGACCTCCATCATCTTCCTCAGCTTGGGCGTGTACTTGGATTTGGTCGGCAGTAGTTTGGCGAGACGCGACAGCTCACGACCGAACTCGAGCAGCTTGTCCACGTTGTCACAGTTGCCGACCTGCAACAACAACAACAATAATAACAACAACAACAACAACACTAAGACCAATAACAAGTAGCAACAACAACAACAATAACAACAACAACAACAAACAATAACAACAACAACAAACAATAACAACAACTACAACAACAATAAAAATAATAACAACAAACAACCACAACGACAACAACAACTAAAACAACAGCAACAACAACAACAGTAAAAAACAACAACAACAATAACAACAACAACAACAACAACAACAACAACCACAAAAAAACAACAACAACTGCACACCTTTGGCACGGCGGTCGGTTGTACGTTGAGTAACGATGTGGTTGAAAAGGCGGCATTGGCAGTTGACAACAACAACACCAATATAAACAACAACAAAATCCACAACAACAACAACAACAAAAACAAATTCAACCAGCCTTTAGCAACAAAATCCACAACAACAACAACAACAACAACAACACAACCAACAACAACAACAAGAACCCACCTTTGGCACAACGGTCGGTTGAACGTTAAGTAACGACGTGGTTGAGCAGGCGGTATTGGCAGTTGATGATGAGGCAGCACCATTACGAACGGTTGACTCCGGGGCATTGCCGTTCTCGTCATCTGTAAACTTATGATTAATTTAAATTTAATTAACAGGTGACAAATCGATGATAAACGTATTGACCAGCACTCTGGCTCCGTTTCATGCGGAGTCGGATGTCTGGTATAGTATAACAATATATAAAGTCAAATTACTAGGTTGTAGGTTACTTCAGCAAACCCACTGTTTTTTGCTTCGAGCACAACCTTCCTATAATATTCAAATGTCGGTGAAAGGGTTAAGAACGTAAATAACACATTACGAAAATGGCGCGAAATTCAAATTCAAAATAGAAGAATGTATGACCAACCCGGCATGACATCAGCCGCATTGCCATTGGTCGATGTGCCATTTGATTCCTGATAGTCCATTTCGTCATCATAAGCCGGTGCGGCCGCCGCGGCACTACTGGCACTGAAACAGAAACATTTTGTTAAGTCAACATATTCGTGAAAAAATTAATATTTTCGAAATTTTTGTATGAAAACTAGGATTTTCCTCAGGATGCACAACGGGGCCCCAAACGAACACCACGTTTCTAAAGAAGCTTATTTTAGTGACTTTTCTTCTAACGGTAACACTTGGGATTCGAAAAAAAGCGGTTCATTTCGTCACCTTATTTCTTTCGCCCCCATGCTTACAAATTTGTCAAGCAAGAAAGTTGCTGTATTTTTGTCTATTCAGTAACGTTACCATGTATGGTTACCAACCCACTATACAGATGCCATTCTGGCTTTCCACAGTCATCACTAGACCACCAATCATCTCCCCTCATTGGCGATTTCAAAAAGTATAATTTGCGCCCTAAGGTGTAGGTAAAATGGCATAAATGATGCAGATTCCCACTCTTTGGAAAAAATTCCCCTCCCTTTGGGGAAATAGCTCATTCGCCAGTGTCACTCACCCATTCTGTACGCCGTTCTCACTGTGCCCGGCGGCACCATTCGTGGGCACCGAATCAACGTTGACCTCGTCATCCGAACAACCCGTGGACGAGTATTCCATGGTCGACGGTGCATTGCGAATCACCGACGTACGTGGCGACTTACGACGTCGACTCGAGGACGCTACTGCTTCTGAATAATAGAAAAGTTGGAATTCGGAACGTTTGACAATTTTGTGTGACTTTCTAGTGACTGGATGCCATAAAGGCACAATAATACCATAACCATAATGGTGTTTTCATGACGGCCAGTAGGAACATACTTTAAATAGAACTTTAGATGTTGTTCCATTTAGAATACTTAACCATAACATCTACTCCACCTTACTTTTCAACATAACAATTTTCTATTTAGCCGCACTATAAACTCTTTTTACTTTACTTCACTTTCAACAAATTGTTTACTTCACTAAAAATTATACTTTCCTAAAATTCTACTTCACTCACCCCTGGGCGAATGTCGGCTGCGAATCTGGTAGGGCGCGGATGAGCGTTGGGGTGGCGAGGTGGATGCGGTGGACGAGGAAAGACTGCGTGGTGAGCGACGTGCCTGAAGTATTAAGTAGTTTAGTGGTTAGAAAAGTGGAGTGACAAACCACAGGTCCCGAGATCAACCCCCAGAATGACAATCTTAAAAACTCCAAAATTGTGTATACTATTTTACGTAAGTTGTCATATTGACGCTATTGGTTTGACTGGCAAATGAGCTAAACCTCCGAAGGCAACCAGAGGAAAATACGCAATAAAAACAGGATTTTCCCCGTTTTCCCCTAAGAATATTTTTACCAACCCCACTATCAACGCCGGCGATCATCTCGATGAACTGACAGCACTTAAAAACAGTTTTCAGCCGTCAAAAAAAATTTTTTTACCAGAGTTCAATTCAGCCAAAGCCAACAAAGAAATGTGGAACCCCGACAAGACAAAATAATCTTTTTTTTCTCGATTTGTCATATTACCATAATTCTTTCCGAAATTTCACCCTCACAAAGATTTTTCTCCGATTTTTCCGAAAAAATCTCTTGCCAACCTCGCTATCAACGCCGGCTATCATCTCTATGAACTGACGGCACTTGAGCAGGAAGAGCAGCTGCGGATTGCGATCCAACAGCTGGGGATACTGTTGCGTGACCGAGTAGATGGCATCGGAGATACGACCGCGGAGAATCATCTTACGAATACCTGCAAAATAAAAAAGAATTTATAAAATCGACATGAGAATATTTTGCTTATTCAGTGAATAAATAAAAAGCGATTGTGATAAGTTGTATTTCTGGGGTTGACTTGTGATTCGTGAGTTGACAATGTTTACTTTCAACAAAATTGGGTCTAAGTTGGAGCAAAATTGTTTTTATTTTGGTGTTCTTTTCAGACCCGGTGTAGTATGCGGACAGTCTTGAAAACAGTTTTGGCATTTTTGGCAGTTGTTGAATAACTGTTGTTGTGTTGTTGTGTTGTTAATTCATATTTACATATTAAATAAATAAATATTTGACATAGTTAACTATTCGATCATGATCATCATGGGTTCGATTTGACTTTCAAAAAAACGAACGTTGCCTGGTCATCATGGCCAAAATATCGTTGTGCGATCGTTGGTCGGTAGCGGCAGTGAAGGCCTCGGCCGTGGCACAGTAGCCCTGATGCACCAGGTACGACGAAATCAGTCTGCAATAACCAGGCTAAGTAAATTATTAAAAAAACGTTTTTTCTCGTTCTCATAATTTTTTTTAAACCAAAAATGTTCCAAAAACTTACCGACGGTATTTTCGACAATTGACCGTGCATTTTATTGTGAAAACACACCAAATTTCGGATTCATTGTTCGGAGATCCAAACCAAAGTGTAAAAACACGATTTTGAAACATTTTCACCGATGGAGAAAACCGGGGGTGTAGTAAAATTTACTCAAGAGAGGTAGTATCGGAATCGTAAACCAACTTTGTAAACCATTCCGACTTTGTGGACGGTAGTTGATGATCCGTGATCGATATGCGCACGCGCACACGGGCTTCCTATGAAAAACATCGGGTTTGTGACATTACAATTCATTAAATAAATTCCAATTTCAGAGTTTTTGTCAGCATTAGTTCACAAGAGAGCAAAATTGACTTTTTGTTTGCGTTTTGTTTATGTTTTGCAACTCTTTGCTGACCAAACCGGTTGTTGGTGATCATTCGAGGACTGAACCCAGCCCAGCAGATGCAGCGGGTTTCAAGGCTGGCACCCTAGTCACCCAGTTACAAATAATGGTAGTAGTAACTTATCCTTTAGACGATTTTTATCAGTCAAGAAAAAGATGATTGAGTTTAGTTTAATGGATAAACCAACGAGCATATCCTCGAAGATGTTGTACACAAATGGTTGTTGGCCGAAATTTGTATCGATGGCTTCACCAGGTGTCTGTAGACCGACCGTGGGGTACAGATCGGACGGCAGATCGGAGAAAGCGATGCCTGGAAATTCATCATGTTTTCAATGTGGCCTAAATTAATTACTTAACGCCTATAAATGATTAAAACCTTAACCAAAACAACAGAAGAACCCGTCAAAATTTTTCTGAAAACGAAATACAAAATTTTTCCTCCATTCGTGAAAACGGATTCAAAATTCGTTGTGTACCCGTCTCCCACGTAAAATTGATGAAAAAAGGTTTCATGATAAATTTTGTTAAGAATGTGGAGTGGAGAGGAACTAATACGTCTGATAAAAAAATGTCATCCACGATCCACCCATGGTGAAATGATAAATATAATTTTGAAAAGTTGTTCTACTGGAGCCTATGACTCTAATAGTGGTGATGAGAAAGGTGATGTCGGCAACCACACATCACCGATTCGTTTCGATCGTAAGACCTCCGACAGACAAGCATCTTAATGACAACCTGGTTTCGACGTTCAACGCTCGAACCCCTAGACTTGGCAAACTGCTTTTATTTTATTTATTAGCATTTTTTATTAAACTAGACTAGAAGATTACTTTCAAGTTGTAGGTACTCACCCAAATGCTGTCCATTCTTGGTATAGAACAGCGTGTTATCGACCATATTGAATCCACATCCGATCACATCGCCGGTGGTGAACGTCGGGCCGTAGTTGACGCCCGATCCCGATGAACAGAAGAAGTTGCCATCGTCACCGTGATACCCGTAGGAGCACTGATCCCAGCCTGTAAAAGTCGGGGAAATAAAACACAAAATGGAAAGGAAAGCATAAAAAATTGCTTCAAGAGGTCCCGTCATAAGAAAAAAAATTAATCGCACTAAGTAAGACTTTTCAGTTTCTATTTTTACAATCGAGAATCTGGGCGTTTAATGTGAGTGAGTGGAAAATTCGGTTCTGATTCTGCCGTAACTTGACTCTCAACTGAGAATCCGGTTCTGCTGAGTATCGCAAAACTTGATTCCTCCTTCAATGATATGATACATTTTTCCTCGATATCAATAACGAGGTTATTCTAAATACAATTGGAAAATTAACTGGCCACTCTTCCGGAGTTCAGTCATTAATAACTATGGTATTAGTGATGATCAGGGGTGGGCCGGGTTTTTTGGCGTTTTGCAGGGGGTGGGGGGTAGCCGACCGAAAACCCCGTCCTACCCGCCCTGTCCGAAAAGCGGGGGGGGGGGGGGGGTAAGGTCGGGTAGGGGGGGTAGGAAAAAAATTTTTCGCAAAAAGCTTCGTTTTTTGTTCGTTTTTGCTTAAAAAAATCTTCTATTATAGGGTATAAACATCAAATGTACCGTTTTTTTTCAGGTTTTAACCAATAAAATTGACCCAGAAAACGTGTTTGTTCGAAAAAAAAATTCTCACAGCCGAACATTTTTGAAAAATGAGCCTCAAAATCGAGGTTTTGAGGCCGATTTTCTCAAAAATTTCGAGTAGGGGGGGAGGGGGTAGGCGACCAAAATTTTTGTCTAGGGGGGAGGGGGTAGGCTACCCGCCGACCCTGAAAAGTGGGGGGGGTAACCCCCCAGCGGCCCACCCCTGGTGATGATAATACTAACCCGGCAATCTATTCATATTCACATTCTTTTGGCACAATCCAATGCCCATGTATCCGTCACGTCCTTTGCTCAGTATCTTCACTTCGTAGTAATATAGACCACATGTAGCCGGGATCGGATGTGGAGTGCGCACGGCCGCCGCATCCTTGTGCGTTTTGCCAAGACCTGCCAAAAACGCTTATCAAATGAATTACTTACATTATAAATACCTATACTCCAAATTTGCTTACAAACGGGTATTTTTTGGTAAGCATGCCTGGTAATGCGTTAAGAAACTCATCTGAATTATGGATTAAAAACCGCATTGTATTGTGTGAATAATTTCAGTTTTCTTTTAAGATCGGGACACCAAAAAAGCAACTACATCAACTATACTTCATCTGCAATCAGCCATTTATCGTCGGTATAATCTTAGTTAAAGCACCAGTCTCGAAACCCAAGTATACTAGGATCGAAACCTAGCAGTAGACACAGACTCCACTACCGGACGAGAAGGGAAGGAAAAATCGGAATTCCCCCCTCTTTGGCGTTTTCAAAAAGTAGAATTTGTCCCCTAAGGTGTAGGTAAAATGGCCTGAAAACTGCCGATTCCCCCCTCTTTGACTGAATTCCCCTCCCTTTGGGGGTTTAGCTCGTCCGCCAGTGACAGACTCTGACGCATTGCTCGGGAGTTTCTGCCATTGTCCGTCAGTTTATTGAATCTATATGGTCACTACAAAAACACCATAGCGAGCGATACAGTGTGCAAGTGTTAACTTCAGCGGTGAATAATTCTTAGTAAAAAAATTATTGAAATCTTCTCACCTCTATAAGTGAGTTTGAGTTTATTATGAGCCACGCCCAGGTGTTGGTCTTTATCGGTGGTGCTCCAGCCACGCGCAATCGGCGTCTTGGTTTCATCCACGAACGGGTACAGCTTCTTGACGAAGTCGTCCGAGTTGGTGCCTGAAAAAAATCATTGGCATAACACGAAACTCAATTCAGGGATTATCTTCGAGTTTATAGTCTGGTCTGAGTTGTTTTAATGATTTCTAGCCATACGGCTCAGACGAATTAACCAGGATAATCTTGAATAGCCTTTTCGGTAATCCGAACCCACATGGATGATACGCTACTTCACCTCAGGTAATAGAAGAAAGGTACAGTTAGAATCTTTTCAACTGAGTCTGTTGAGCTATAAACAGACCTGGCCTCGATTTGACCTTGACGAAATAAAACTAGAAAACACTGACCTGACTTCTGTTCTAAAACACCTATTCCGTTATCACTGTTTTCCAAAACTGAATGGGTTCGGAATCGAACTCGAACAGTTCGGTTATCCTTCAACCATCTTAACCGCTCGGCTATGCCCACTAACCGTCATCCGGACTAGACGCCCCGCCGACGGCCGACTTTTGCATTCTCATTATTTGAAGAAAAGAATTGATCTCCTCTTCTTATCTGTCTTCTCGATTATCGAAAACTCTCGTAGCTCGCCAAAGTTCGACTGATTAACTCATCTTTTTTGACAGGGGCTTTGCAATGAAACTTGAACGTCCAATGGATTGAATCAACCGTCTGAAAACTGAAAAAAACTATGTTTTTTCGTAGAAGAGCTCTAGCAAAATGTCTGGTAAACTTCAGAGACAGAGAGAAAAAAGTCAAAGGATTTCACAGATATGAAGGCATTGCACTTACTCTTTTTATAGTACATTTTTGTTGTTGCTTGTTTTCATTATTATTATTATTATAGAAATTCAACCAACAATAGATTCACTATCTAAGTATTTCATTTGTTTACCAAGGTCAAGCCTGACAAATATTTTTAGAGCGCAAAAAGTGCAAAAATAGTTTTCTATCTTTAAATTTATAGCGATAAACGGCTAAACCGATCTCTAACTCAAATCATACAATATCTGATTGATTTGACAACTCGTAAAAGTCAGGATATATTATCTAAACCCGTGTTTTTATTATAGTGACACTGCATCGCAGTCGTATGAAATTGTGTGCATAGCTCTCACATGACCACCAAGCTAACGTTTCACAGCCCGATTAGATACTGATGGAATAGCGGGGAACGAAAAAGTGGCAATACCCTTCTTTGGCAATTTAAAAACATTTATTTGTTCGGGAATGTGTAAGTAAAATGGGCTGAAAATTTTTTAATTCCCCTGTTTGAAAAAATCCCTCTCACAAAGGAGGATTGGCTCGTCCGCCAGTGGCAGGATCAGAACAGGACACTGGAATACTGGGTGATTGAGTAAAGATGATGTATGTCAATGAGGCAGTCATACCGATTTTTTTATATTTGACACCACTAAGAACTAAAGAAATCAGAAAGAACTAACGTATCACCGACCGGGTCCGGGATATTAAATTTCATTACTTTGTTCAAACTCAATTTCATTTCCCAAAAAAATATCCATCCGCACTGGGCCTACCGTAGTGCGGAGAGCCGACGTGCGGATAAACAGTGAAAGAGTGTGTAACAAAAGTAATGCGAAACAAACTCACTGACTGACTAACCAATTGATTGATTGACAGTCAATCATTGACTAATAATTGTTACTTCAATAGTGCTTTACATACTTCATGAGTGTGATTATGCCTATGCGTGGTTGCGCATGTCATTTGGACAAAAACAAGTATGTTATTTGTTTATGTGGCTTGTAATGCTGACCGGCAGAGGCGGGCCGCGGGGGGGTATGGGGATTTACCCCCACTTTCCAGGGTCGGCGGGTAGCCTACCCCTCCCCCCTAGACAAAAATTTGGGTCGCCTACCCCCTCCCCCTTACTCGAAATTTTTGAGAAAATCGGCCTCAAAACCTCGATTTTGAGGCTCATTTTTCAAAAAATTTTGGCTGTGAGAATTTTTTTTCGAACAAACACGTTTTCTGGGTCAATTTTCTTGGTTAAACCTGAAAAAAACCGGTAAATGTGATGTTTATACCTGATAATAGAAGATTTTTTTTTAGCAAAAACAAGCAAAAAAACCAGGCTTTTTTGCGATTTTTTTTTCTACCCCCCCCTCCCAATTTTTCGGGGTGAGGGGGGTAATCTGACATTTCAAAATTCTACCCCCCCCTGCAAAACGTCAAAAACCCCGGCCCACCCCTGCTTTGAATTTTTTTACGGTGTCTTGTCTCTAAACAAAACGCAACCGCTGTTGTCAGCATGAACGCAATATTATTGCTTTGAAATAACATTATGCAACTATTTTAACGGAGTGGTGTCGTTTCAAAATAACAAAAACCTTCAAGCAGAATAATATTTCAATATGAAAATGATTGAAGGTACAAATTAATGAACAAAATGTGATTGTAGTCGTAACGCCATTGATCAGAAATATCCGCTACATTCAGAGCAACATACTGAGATCAAAACGAAAGAACAAATAATGAAGGTATACAAAATCAACCCATTTTAATTCACCACAGCCATAATAATAGGAACACTTTTATACATTCGAACTCCGAGCAACAGTTTTCGTGTTACAATAAATCTATGATTTTTTCATCGTTTCCGTGCGTATTTCTTGGGCAGTGGTTGCCAGGTGATCTGAAAGATAAAAGAAAAATAAGCGGACTTGTCAGCGAAACGGTAGCAAGAAGCAACAACAGTAATACAAAGATTGATTAACCCGTCCAATTTGGAACTCGAGTGCCGCCACAGCTTTCTTTATCTGTGGATCAAAGCCGTCTTCACCATCCTTCTCTTCGAGCACGATACGCTTGAAATCATCGCTGCAATATCACATGTTACTGTAAAAATGCTATAATTGATTGATACTTATTATAAATGAAATCTAATGTTTTATATGTTTTCGACGACCAAAGATTGTATTGTGAATTGTGTTGTATATTCATAAAACCAACTTTTCCGCCGACAAGCACATGATGCTGCCGTTCTTCCACGAGCGATTACCTTCTGGTGCCGTTTCCATTTTAGGAGAGCCCGACGACATTGAAGGTAGCGACACGGAAACGTTCGTTTTAGAACTGGATGCTACAGACGAGCTGCGCTACAAATACACTGACGATTTGAAAATGCTCGTGGTTGCGCATGTCATTTGGGCAAAAACAAGTATGTTATTTGTTTATGTGGCTTGTAATGCTGACCGGCAGAGGCGGGCCGCTGGGGGGTAGGGGGGGTTACTCCCCCCCACT
Organism: Daptonema setosum; assembly: GCA_964036265.1. NCBI lineage: Eukaryota > Metazoa > Nematoda > Chromadorea > Monhysterida > Xyalidae > Daptonema > Daptonema setosum. The sequence continues at coordinate 7,609,583 of OZ038443.1, forward strand.
TTACAGGGTCGGCGGGTACCCTACCCCCTCCCCCTAGACAAAAATTTGGGTCGCCTACCCCCTTCCCCCTACTCGAAATTTTTGAGAAAATCGGCCTCAAAACCTCGATTCTAAGGCTCATTTTTTTTAAATTTTGGCTGTGAGAATTTTTTTTCGAACAAACACGTTTTCTGGGTCAATTTTCTTGGTTAAAACCTGAAAAAACCGGTAAATGTGATGTTTATACCTGATGATAGAAGATTTTTTTTAGCAAAAACCAGCAAAAAACCAGGCTTTTTAGCGATTTTTTTTACCCCCCCCCTACCCGACCTTACTCCCCCACTTTTCGGGGCGGGGCGGGGGGTTAACTGGGATTTCAAAATTCTACCCCCCCCCCCCCTGTAAAACGCCAAAAAACCCGGCCCACCCCTGCTGACCGGTCACCGACTTTTCGAATGACTGACTCGTTGACTGATTGACCGATTGAGTGACTGGCTGACTGATAGACATTGAGACTGAACTGACTGAATGATTGGCGGTTTGACTGATTGACCGACCGATTCATGGATTGGCTGACATTTTGAATGACCAACTGAGTGACTGACTGACTGAGTTCCTAACGATTTGTTGTTTGACTGACTGACTGATTGACTGACCAAATGTACCAGTTCCCACAATGAAGCTGGGCTTGATAAATACACAATTATCCGGAAAACGCATAACCGATCTGGTAAACGAACACGACACCGCAACGATGACCAACGAACTTTTTCGAAACGAAAACGCACGGATTCTTCAAAATTTGCTTGAATTGACCTACTTCTTTTCTTGATCCAGCGTTCCTCAACTTCAACATCAACGAAGCCTTACGAAGCCGGTAACGGAGGTACCTGAAAATGTCCGAACTAATTAAAATTTAATTTTAAAATAATAAAATTAATGTGTAAAATTTAGAATTTCTAGCGTTCCTTGTCATGGCTTCTGTCCACGTTATTTTAAAAAAAGTATAGTGTTAAAAAAATAAAGAAAAAAACAGCAATGATAATGAAAATATAAGTAAATACAGTTATAGTTGGAATGGAATAAAAAAATGGATTTCAAAAGCGAAAAACTATTTTTTACTCGAGAAAAATTTGAAAGCGCGCCAAAATCAATTTGAAAAAGTGCGCCAAAATGACATTGAGTACATATAATATAGCTTGGTCAAGGCACTGGCGGACGAGCCAAATCTCCAAAGGGAGGGGTAATTCTCCAAAAGACGGGGGAATTAGCAGAAAAAGGTCATTTTACCTACACCGTAGGGAACAAATTCTACTTTTTGGAACGGCCAAAGAGGGGGAATTCCATTTTTCCCTCCCCTTCTCGTCTGCTAGTGGGTCAAGATCAGTGATCGCTATCGAAACGAAGTATTCCGGAATCTTCGGAACGAATCTTCCTTTCGGAATTCCCGATTTCGTTCCGAATATTTCGGAACGGAATTCGGAATTCCGAAATCATTTCGGAATGATTTCGGAATATTCCGAAATCGATTCCGATTCGAAATCTCTAATCGGAATTCCGAAATCGTTTCGAAACCAACGACAGCCACCCCCGCCCACAGAAAGGGGAATCTTTCCAAAGAGAGGGGAAATGACGAAAATTAGGCCATTTAGGATACTGAAACTGTTTGAAGACACAAATTTCACTTTTGGAAACCATCAATGAGGGACAATCCCACTTTTTCCTTTCTTTATCTTCTGATAGTGACCCCGCCGATAGGATTAGACGCTAAGAAATAGTTCACGTTTCATGAACTTATCACAACATTTATATACAGTTTTACACTTGTGATGCGTGTGCTAAGCGCACACCACGCGGTGAATTGGGCCTAACGACTTCGGAATAATTTCGGAATGATTTCGGAATTATTCCGAAATGGTCCGAATCGGAATGGAGAAATTTCGTTCCGAAATCATTCGGAACGGAATGAAGAAATTTCGTTCCGAAACCATTCCGGAATGAATTTGAAAATTTCGTTTCGTTCCGTTTCGTCCGATAGCGATCACTGGTCAAGATATCATGTTGTTGTTGTCAAAGATTATTTTTATGAACCCGACTCTGGATAGGCTCACTAGTGGACGAGAAGTGGTGGGCAAATTGGAATTCTTCCTCTTTGGCTGTTTCAAAAACTAGAGTTTGTTCTTTTAAGGTGCTGGTAAAATGGCCTTCTTTCCGTTAAATCCCCCCCCCTCTTTGGAAATATTTCCCTCTCTTTGGAGGATTGGCTCGTCCGCAAGTGGATAGGCTATAAAGTCTGGTCACAGTTTCTCGTTACTCCAAAAAATTTTCCGTAATCCTTTTGGCGTGCATTCAAATTTCGGCGCGCGTTCAAAATTATTTGAAATTTTGAACTTTTCAGTACAGTAGTTTTGGATTTCGTTTCATTTCATTTATACGCTATACCAGCTGTACTCTTTATTACGACATGTATTTCACAGCGGTTATTTACTTTCGTAATGGAATATACGATAACCGTTATATGAACCATTCTGAGCCATGATCACAATCACCGGCGGACGAGCCATGCCTCCAATTGGAGGGGAATCTTCTCAAAGAAGAGGGATTAGCAGAAATTAGGTCTTTTTATCTACCCGTTAAATAACTCTACTACTCTACTTTTTGAAACCGTCAAAGAGGGGGAATTCCACGTTTCCCACCCCTTCTCGTCCGCTATTGATCAAAATTCACGTCATTTAATACCACGGGCACATTCTTATATAAAGACGCAATGTCTTATGATATGGCATTGGATATGTAGTTAGTTAAAGATACTGTACATGTTGCTTGGTCCGTGTATCGTATCACCAATCGTATGTTGTCAGTGACTGATTGAGTGAGTGAGTGAGTGAGTGAGTCAATCAGTCAGTGAGTGAATCAGTGAGTCAATCAATCAGTAGGTCAGTGAGTCAGTAAGTTTGTCTATAACTCAGTCAGTCAGTCGGGCAGTCAGTCTATTATACCTATCAGTCAGTCATTCAGTAAGTCAATCTGTTTGTTATATAGTCAGTCTGTCCGTATAAATCAGCCAGTCAGCTATTCAGTCAGTCACCCCGTCAATCAAGTATTTTTTTGATATAATAAATTTCAATCCTAATCAGTGAAAAGCTGCTTTTTATTTTCTTGCGTCTCAAAAACACTCCCGAGGGAAGCCTTTAAATATATATCCTGATATTACTCATTTTTTGGGTTATTATAACCCATCGCCTTCCTCTCTCACACCTACCGTCTGAATCACTAGCGGACGAGAAGGGGAGGGAAAAGTGAAATTCCCACCTTTTTGGCTGTTTCAAAAAGTGAAGTTTGTGCCTTAAGGTGTAGGTAAAATGACCGAATTTCATCAAATTGCAATTTAAAATTTGGAGGTTTGACTCGTCCGCCAGTGGTCTGATTGGCCCATCATTGGTAGACGAGCCAAATCTTCGACGAAGGAAGGAAATTACCCCAAAACAGGAGAAATTAACAGTATGAATGTAATTCAAAAACACCTTACCCGAAAATATTCTGATTCAGATGGTTCTTCTTTTCCGGGTCCTTATCATCACCACAACCCCAAGAAAATGCGCTTAATGACCCCCACCCCTTTCTGCATCAACCAGCCGGAGGGCGTTAATTGGATTAATATTATTAGAGGAAATTATCTACAGGGGGATCGAAATGTCAATGACTTTTATTGAATCTATTGTGAGTGTAATCTTCTTCCGTTTTATAGAAAGTTTTTACGGATCCACAACACATCCCCCATCTAGAATTTTTTTACTGAAAGAATTTTTGGGAGCGCACTTTCAAGTCAAAACTGATTTTGTCGTGCGTTCAAATTTTCGAGATGAAAATCAGTTTTTTTCACAAGTTGTTTGGTCATTCCACTGGCTGACAAGAAAGGGTGAAAAAAGTGGATTCCCCCCTCTTTGGCGTTTTCAAAAATTTAATTTGTTTCCTAGGGTGTAGGTTATATGTCTGCCAATTCCCCCCTCTTTGACGAAATTTCAAAGAGAGGGGAATTCGCTGAAACTAAATAATTTTACCAACACCTTAAGGAAGAAACTCTACTTTTTGAAACGTTTTTCCCTTTTTGCTAAGGTGGAATTCCATTTTCTCTCCTCTACTCGTCCGCTAGGGACCAAATCAATCAAGATTGTTACGGATCACTAGCGGACGAGAAGGGGAGGGAAAAGTGGAATTCCCCCCTCTTTGGCGGTTTCAAAAAGTGAAGTATGTTCCTTAAGGTGAAGGTAAAATGACCGAAATTTTGCCGATTCCCCCCTCTTTGGGAATATTCCCTCGTCCGCCAGTGTTACGGATATAAAAAGCTGAATAACTCATTAGATATTAGAGCGAGGTGATGTCAATTACGATGTGGTATAATATTGGCAAAAAAATCAAGCAAACAGCAATCTGCATAATTGCAACATCTATATGTAATAACGGACACCCTGTACACACATAGCATGATATGGTACCAGTTATAGAATCATGGCCCCCTAAAAGCCAAATGGATTAAGATAGCACCGGAGACCAAACAACCACCGGAATTGAGGATCCTGTTACCGTGTTTACACTGTTTCATGAAAGAGGCACTGATCACAGTGAGTGAATGAGTGAGTGAGTGAGTGAGTGAGTGAGTGAGTGAGTGAGTGAGTGAGTGAGTGAGTGAGTGAGTGAGTGAGTGAGTGAGTGAGTGAGTGAATGAGTGAGTGAGTGAGTGAGTGAGTGAGTGAGTGAGTGAGTGAGTGAGTGAGTGAGTGAGTGAGTGAGTGAGTGAGTGAGTGAGTGAGTGAGTGAGTGAGTGAGTGAGTGAGTGAGTGAGTGAGTGAGTGAGTGAGTGAGTCAGTGAGTCAGTGAGTCAGTGAGTCAGTGAGTCAGTGCTGAGTGAGTGAGTGAGTGAGTGAGTAAGTGCATCTTTTGACGAGTCATCTTCTGAAGGCCATTTCAAATCTGTTCTATCTGCACACTCATCCGCACTCACTCACTCACTCACTCACTCACTTCCTCACTCACTCACTCACTCACGCACTCACTCACTCACTCACTCGCTCATTCACTCACTCACTCACCCATTGTGAACGCAGGATTGAACGGCCAATAAGATGGGTTTCTTTTCTTGGAATGTGCCCCCATGGAATGAAGGTGTACCCCCCCCCCCATCAGTTTTGCAACGTTCATCAACCCCCTAATTTTAATTATATTTTGCGGGACCCCCAACATGACCTACCAGTTTGCATTACTGGCGGACGGGCTGATCCTCCTAAAGGAGGGGATTTTTCCCAAAGAGGGGAGAATCAACAGTTTCCATGCCATTTAACCAGCACCTTAGGGAGCAAACTCTACTCTTTGAAATCTCCAAAGGTGGAGGAATTCCAGTTTTCTCTCCTCTTCTCGTCCGCTAGTGAGTTTGCATGCTGTTCTGCTATTCTAAGCTGGAAGAAAAATTGGCGAAGTCTGAACCACCTTCTGTATGATTCGCTCCAATTCGGCTTTTTTGATAATTCGGCAGTTAATGAATATTTGTTTATCTAGCATGTACTAAACCAAATTTTCACACGTTCATTCACTTTGTCATAGCCAATTTTGCGTTACCCGAAAAAAATTAAAATCGTATTCTATGAACCCGTTACATTCAGGCATTCAGTCATTCAGTCATTCAGGCATCCAGTCATTCAGGCATCCAGTCATTCAGGCATTCAGTGAGTTATGCGCTGTCCCGTTAAGAATTTTTTTACGGTAACGGGAGACGGCAATTTGTCCACGTACTGTACGGAATAGAGATCAGGTGCAAATAGAAAAAGTTCAATCAGTCATTCATTCACTAAGTCAGTCAGTCAGTCAGTCAGTCAGTCAGTCAGTCAGTCAGTCAGTCAGTCAGTCAGTCAGTCAGTCAGTCAGTCAGTCAGTAGGTCAGTCAGTCAGTCAGTCAGTCATTCCGTCAGTCAGTCGGTCAATCAGTCCTTCAGTCAGTCACACACTCAAACAGTCAGTAGACTTTTTCGTTTATACTCACAAACCTTTTTCAAAAAAGTGAATACCGACTATGTTTGCCAATCGACGGAAGAGAACGGCATTATTCACTGAATGTTTTGTTCGAAGGTTTTCAAGTCAGTCAATCAGAAATAACGAAATAAAATAAAGTTCAGTCAGTCAGTCAGTCAGTCTGTTGTCCCGTTATGTTTGTTCAGCAAATTGCGGTAAATACCGTAACGGGAGACGACAAACTTTCCACGTACGTCATAGGGATCAAATGGAGATTGTGAAAGTTTTCCATGTGGAAGTTCAAGTAATTCAATCATTCATTCATTCAGTCAGTCACTCAGTCAAACAATCAGTCAGTCAGGAATTTTTTTATGAACCAAAAACGTTTTTGGCGTTACTGTTTTCATCGAGTTAAAAAGTCTCGTCATCTGATAAATAACGGCCTAACTTAAGGGCCTCCAGGGTATCCCTGTGGACACTGGCGATGGCGAACGATAAGGGGAGGGAAAAGTAGAATTTCCCCTCTTTGGCACTTTAAAAAAATGAAATTTGTTCCTTGAAGTGTAGGTAAAAGGGACTCAAAATTGCTAATTCCCCGCTCTTTGGAAAGATTCCCTTCCCTTTGGAGGTTTGGTTAATCCGCCTGTGCCTGGTGGAACGAACAAGTTGCCGGATAATTTATCTTGCTTGATTGTTGTTCGACTAGCGGACGAGAAGGGGTGGGAAAGGGAGAATTCCCCCTCTTCGGCGGTTTCAAGAAGTGGAATTTGTTCCCTAAGGTGTAGGTAAAATGGCCTTCTTCCTGCTGATCCCCCCCCTCTTTAACGAAATGCCCCTCCCTTTAGAGGATAAGCTCGTCCGCCAGTGTGTTGTTCTATGCCATCTGGCAAGTGTTCGCGAAAATTGAGTTCAGTTGCGAGTTTGAACAATTCTTGGGAAAATATAATATTTTCTTATCACCATGAAGTGATCATGAATCACAAACATGGAGTTAATGTTTCACAAGTGTCTTGAAAATTTCATACCGAAGTTTTTCAGAAAGACTGAATTTGAATGCGCGCCGAAAAACCGACTTTTCTGATCTGCTTGTCTTATTGTCTATTCAGGGTTTTCGCGTTATCAATGACAAGAAACCCTCGTCGCTTCCCTCGTCAAGTGGTTAAGGCGCCGGCCTTGCTCGCCGACGTTTCTGGTTCGAGCCCCGGGTTGAGACACAGCGCATTCAAGAACGTTGTTGATGATCAGTGATTGTCATTGTAAATCGGATGACCGTTATTTCACTATGTGACTTGGTATCCTACTTTGCTGTTATGGCATAACAACTGAATAAATTTGAATTTGATTTTTTTACCCTGGGTGCTTGTCAATATATTGAATCAAGAGCAGTGTTTTCATGTTGTCCAAATATTGTTTGAAAGAAAGTTTGTTTTGATGACGTTGAATGAAGTTGCGCGCCAGCGAAAATTTTAGCAATGCTTTTGAAATGATCACTTAGAAAACGAGTATTCAGTCCCGCCGACTAAAACTGGTGCGAATTCGAATTCAATCTCGCAATCAATCACAAATGCTATAACAAGAAATATTAGCCATCACCGCCTCCAAATACTGTTTCCTTGCGAGCTACCCAGGAAACCACTCCCGCAATTCTTTTGGCTGCTTGATTTTATTGAGGAAATGAAAGGCGCTATACCACAAAGGCTCTTGAGGTCTCGTCAGAATGGAAGGTCATTTGTCAATTTGTAAAAGTATCCAGTTAAACGTCACTGAAACATCGTTAAACAATTCGGAGACTTAATTTGAAATGTGCGCTATTTTTCGGTGGTTTGCAAACATTTTATGATATTGATTGAGGTAATAGAAGCCGTTTTAATCTACCACAAAGGCTCTTCAGGTCTCGTCAGAATGGGAGGTCATTTGTCAATTTGTAAAAGTATTCGGCAAAGGGAGGGTAATTTTTTTATCAAAGAGAGGGGAATTGGCAATTTTCAGGCTATTTTACCTACACTTTAAAAAAAGAACAAAATTAATTTTTTTTCAAAATTGCCAAAGAGAGGGGAATTCCACTATTCGTTCTTCCCTCGTCCGCTAGAGCACTAAATCATTGCCAAATAATTAGACGACTGAACTTGAATGCGCGCCATTTTTGTGCAGTTTGTAAACATTTTCCTAGAATTAATTCTGGTAAAAATTTTCCAGGTGGTGTTAAAAGTTTCAGTTATTTTTCTGTTAAACGTCACAAAAGTATTGCAATTTTATCAGGAGTCCAACGCATAACGTTTCCAGACTATCCGTGAAATATCGTGAAAAATAAACAAACTGTTTAAGTCTCAGTTTGAACAGTTGATTTAAAGTTTCTTCCTCAAAGTGTAGGTGAATGCCCTTATTTCTGCCAATTCCCCCTTTCTGGAAATATTCCCCTCCCTTTGCAAGTTAGACTTTGCAAGTCCGCCCGTGAACATACTCACTAACAATAATAAAGCCAAGCGCCCGTCCAACCTCTATTCCGCATAACAACCTGACACGAACCCACCAATTTCGTGACCCCACACCTTTTATGGTTTACAAATACCTTTCGTTGAGTCAGATCAGATCGTATTAAGATTCCATTCCAGGCTTGTACCGCAAGGTACGGTCTACTTGTACCTGCAACAGACTGGAGTTCCCTAAATCTGAAACATACTTTTGAAGTTAGGCAGGTGAAGCTTTCTGATTAGATTGGTCAGATTCAATGGTCAATTCAAATATAAATGTGATAAAAAAAACATAACGACGAGATTTCTACTCCACCAAGTATTATCGCTTTTCTGCTTGGTATTTGTGGAACTATTATAAAAGACAAGTACATTTGTAATTCAATGTTCGAGCCTTACTATGTATCACGTACCATTATGTAGTATATTTTGAAATAGGTTTTAGCCTCTTGTACAAGTCAAACTTAACAATGGGTTTGCAATATCCGGCCGTGCTTTACATGATAAACTGAACGACCTTGTGTTGTTCAGCTGATCGTTTGGAAGTTGGCACATGCATGCATGCTGCATGTGTTGTTGTTGTTGTTGTTGTTGTTGTTGTTGTTGTTGTTGTTGTTGTTGTTGTTGTTGTTGTTGTTGTTGTTGTTGTTGTTGTTGTTGTTGTTGTTGTTGTTGTTGTTGTTGTTGTTGTTGTTGTTGTTGTTGTTGTTGTTGTTGTTGTTGTTGTTGTTGTTGTTGTTGTTGTTGTTGTTGTTGTTGTTGTTGTTGTTGTTGTTGTTTTTGTTGTTGTTGTTGTTGGGGTTTCTAAACAGATTTCAAACCTTGAAGAAATACGCAAAGCAGAAATATGATATAACTGAGCAGTTTGTCATGAGAAGAAAAAAACTAAAAGGGTAGACCTTTTCACGGCAGGCAGAGAAAGAGTATTGTTTCTCCCTGAATAGCACCCTGTAACAGCAGTGCAATATTTTGTTATAAATTAGGTTCTTTCAGACTCGGTTTAATCAGTTCAGTTGGACTCAGTATTAGGACTTCATGCACACGGGTCAAATAATTAATTAACTGCCATTAGTTTTTTTTCATTAGACCACAACCTCTTTGTAATTTCGGTTCCAAAAGTTCAATACATCTTTTCACTGTCTGGGGATTTTCTCGAAGCGACTCTACGCGCGCTTTTTTGATTAATCAGAACTGAGAATAGTTCGTTCGGCATTTAGATAATCCTCTACAACCACTAGCGGACGAGAAGGGAGGTGGAAGTGGGAGTGGAAAAAAGGAACTCCGCCTCTTTGACGGTTTCAAAAATTCAAATTTTTATAGGTAAATTTACTTGAGAACTATTAGTCCCCCTTCGATGAAGTTCCCTTCTCTTTGGAGATTTAGGTCGTCCGCCAGTGCTTACAACAAGTATGTGCTGTACAGACGTGTTTATTAGAACAGTGGTTCTACTCTAAAATTGAGCATGTTATAGGCTTATAATTTGTAACTCATTCAGTCAGTCAGTCAGTCAGTCAGTCAGTCAGTCAGTCAGTCAGTCAGTCAGTCTATAAGATAATCAGTTAGTCAGGTCGTCATACGAACTAATGAGAGCTTTGACCCCTGAAATGGAGACCACCCATTACAACGCAAAATCCATTGCGGTGGCGAACGATAAAAGTCAGTTATAAAAGTCAGTTATAGTTAGTTTTCCCATCTCTATATAACTGTAATATAATGTATTTTCCTCAGCGTGAAAAAATACAGTAGGTTAGAACTATGTAGGAACCAACTCCTTTTTCAGAGTATTCCCTTCGAGAGTATTTTGACGGATTTATTGGCCTCATTATACAGGGGATTAGCCTAACATGTTGGTATTCGTAATACACTAGTAGAATGAATGATGTATTGGACTAGTCATCATATAAATATGTATCTGATTTCAGGGTTTCATCATGTATGTATCTCATTATCGGCCTCTTATTTGGTTTGAAGTAATGAAATCTATTTATACCATTAAAAAGTTAAAATTAAAATCCAATTTTGAGACGGTCAGAACCGGATTCTCAATTCATGAACATTAAAAGTGGTATTCGAAAAAATGCTCTTCCATGATCTTAATATCAAATGTGTTCAATAAATTATTCTTTAGTTCATTCAATAAAGATTGTCCTTTAGTTCAATCAATACACATATTGCACTAAAAATTTATGCAGGGCTGTTTAGAGGTTTAAACAAAATTTGTATATATTTTTCCTATAACAACTTACACGGTCTGTAAATATAGCTTCTTACTTTTCAAACAAACATTTTCCGGGATGATCTGGGATAAAGATACTATATAAACCTGGGTATGATGCCCATAAATTAGAAATGTAAATGGATGGATTGTTTATTACACCATATTTGAACATCACATAAAGAAAGCATCAGCCATCACATGGCATCACCACTAGGTTTCTCGGAACAACAACAACAACAACAACAACAACAACAACAACAACAACAACAACAACAACAATAACAACAACAACAACAACAACAACAACAACAACAACAACAACAACAACAACAACAACAACAACAACAACAACAACAACAACAACAACAACAACAACAACAACAACAACAACAACAACAACAACAACAACAACAACAACAACAACAACAACAACAACAACAACAACAACAACAACAACAACAACAACAACAACAACAACAACAACGTCAACAACAATAACCGTTCCACGTACATGTCAAGTATGCCATTTCCTACCGTACATTTAGACATCATAAGAATATGACAGTCGTACCACAACGTACCGTGGTACCACAGTATGTACCACTGGCGAACAAGCCAATCCTCCAAAGAGAGGGGAATTTCCTCTAAGATGGGGAATCGGCTTTTTATTTCATTTTACCCACACCTTGAAGAACAAAATCAAATTTTGAAACCGCAAAAAGGGGGGATTACCAATTTTCCTATCCCTTCTCCTCCGCGAGTGGTATGTATCCTACATATGTACATACCATATTGCGGTCAACCCTCTAATTAGCTCTGCCTTGTAGAGTTCTTACTGACAGTGGGGTATCATTAGCGAATGAAAAAAGTAGAAACCATGAAAACCCTTCTTCTTGATAGTTTAAAACTGGAATTTGGAATTTATTGAGGTGAAAAAAATTATGTTAGAACATGGCAAATCCGGTTTTGGGAGAATTTTCCCCACTGTCTTGCAAACCGCCACTACTGTAGGTGGTCTGACTCGAACTTTTCAGGGTCTGGTAAAGTTCACTTGGTAAAGTTCATTCAGGTTCGGTTTTTTCATTGAAGTTTCGGTCCAGTTCAATTGTTCATAGTTCATAATTCCTAGTTGTCCTCTATTTCAGGGCTCATAGTTTATATAAAGCCTTGTCAGAATAGCAAAACACATATACATTTACATAGGTTGTTTATGGCATTATCTATTGTAAAAAGTCTTTGATTCAATAACCGCATCAAGGATTTAACAAAACGAAATACTTGAAACGATCGTTTGAATCTCATGCTATTACAACATAGAGTTAGGGTGCTGTCAGAGTGAAAAGGGAAGTAAAAAGGAAAGTAAAACGGAAAGTAAAATCTGTAGACCTATTGACTGAAAAGTCAATTTTGTTCCCGAAAATTTCTCGTTGGTCAATAAGTTTACAGATTTTACTTTCCGTTTTACTTTCCGTTTTATTTTCCGTTTTACTCTGAAAGCACCCTAACCGTTTGTTTTATCATTTTCGTCAAAACGTAGAAACGAAACCAACTTTTATTAGTTCAGTCAGTGCCTGCGACTAAAACAACGCAATTGTTCTTCGTTTCTATACTCTAACTATGTAATTATCACTGTGGGACGTCTGTGTGAGTGAGTGAGTGAGTGAGTGAGTGAGTGAGTGAGTGAGTGAGTGAGTGAGTGAGTGAGTGAGTGAGTGAGTGAGTGAGTGAGTGAGTGAGTGAGTGAGTGAGTGAGTGAGTGAGTGAGTGAGTGAGTGAGTGAGTGAGTGAGTGAGTAAGTGAGTGAGTGAGTGAGTGAGTGAGTGAGTGAGTGAGTGAGTGAGTGAGTGAGTGAGTGAGTGAGTGAGTGAGTGAGTGAGTGAGTGAGTGAGTGAGTGAGTGAGTGAGTGAGTGAGTGAGTGAGTGAGTGAGTGAGTGAGTGAGTGAGTGAGTGAGTGAGTGAGTGAGTGAGTGAGTGAGTGAGTGAGTGAGTTAGTGAGTGAGTGAGTGAGTGAGTGAGTGAGTGAGTGAGTGAGTGAGTGAGTGAGTGAGTGAGTGAGTGAGTGAGTGAGTGAGTGAGTGAGTGAGTGAGTGAGTGACTCAACAATCTCAATACTCTAACTATTTCTGTTACATTAAAAATACATATGTACACTACGTAGGTATCACCATAATTTTATCATCATGTTATAGTATGTATTCTAATAATAGGTGATTTCTAGTACATGTGTGTGTACATTTCTATATTCCAAGGTTCGGTTTGTGTTCATGTTTACTCTATGAAACGGAGTGATCGTGTCAGTCGCTGCCACCGTAAGTTACCGTATGTCGCTGAGGTTATACCACATAGTTCAAACAAGTCAGCTAAATTTATCACCTCAACAGTATTTTTATTCCTTTGTTTACTTTTGGCAATCCAATTGGAAACGGTTGCCTTTTCAGTCCAAAAGTTCATGTATAGATTACCTTATTTGTCTTAGTATTAGCGGTCATCTCCTCAAGGGGAATGATCAGTTCGAGAAAAATCCTATTAAGATAAAAAAGGGCCCGAAGTTTCAAATGTACTCAGTCTATTCTAGTGGTCAGGGTGTCTATCTCAGAAACCGGAGGTTCTAACATCGAAACCAGGCAGAAGACATAGAACGTCAGTTTATCTAACCTCTCCGACCCCTTCGAAAACATAATTCTGGTAAAGTATTAGTTTACCTTTCTGACTTTAGTAACCAAGAGGTTCCAGTAAAAAATTACTCTCTTGCTCAATAGACCACGTAATTGATTATTAGAAATCAGCCAAAATTGCGAAAACCACAGAAGTCGAGAATCAAGTTCTGGCATAGCCTGAAGTTTTGAAATTTACAGACGAATTTTCATAAGATTCAATACCATAATTTGAACTTACTTATCGGAAAAAGTCTTAATATGCGCGATTTGATGGTAAACCGATTTGTTTCTTTATTTAATCAGTTACACATAATCCACCAATAACCAGAGCTATCCGGTAAGCCAGCAAGTTTTTTTCTGCTCCATGTAACAGCCATCAATTAGTGGCGTGGTGCAAATACAGGGTGACCGAAAAACATAAGCAACATCCGAAAACACTAGTAATTCAGTGAATAAAATCTAAATACTTTTGTGGTGTGCGTCTTTTTAAACGGTATGTTTTTGAATTTTATACCACTTTAATGCAAAAGACATTTCTATCCGACTCATAGTCACTTTTCTTCCAAGTTAAGTGGATATTAGTGGCCCACCCTGTATGTACGGACCATTCGTGTTTACCGTTCCTGACTCACTTTGGTGAGGTCACTAGCGGACGAAATAAATGTGGCACTCCCGCGAAATGCCAAACCCCGAAAATTATCCTAGAATTTTGTCTAAACACCAAAATTTCCTGTCACCGAAACTAAATTCCATATAAAGTTTTACTGTCCGTTAACCCCCGATTACCTATCGTGAGGCTGGCTAGTCCGAGCGGTAGCGAGGACAAGCGCGTTAGGCCCGCGCAGCGGTGGTATTTCAGTGGTTATCCACCTTAGTATGCGGACATAAAATTTCGCGTTTGGGAAAAATTCTAGAAATTTTTTTGGGTTTTGGAAATATGCGGCACTCCCCAGTTTTGGAATTCGAAAAAATATTTGTTGTTCCTGAGGGTGTACAGTAGGTAAAATAGTTCCATAAATGCTGAACCGAAATCTCCTGCTTGGAAATACTTCCCCACCCTTAAGTGGGTTTGCTCGTCAAGAAGAATATGTCTGTAAATTGTTATGTTAAAAAAAATCTTTATTAGTTTTATTCATGTTGTCGGTTTCCGCTAAGAAAACCTCCGTTAGGTATGTACATACGAGATTTATCTTACTATTAATGAACTCTGAAACTCATGAAACACACAATCACTCATTAGGTGTCTAAAAGTTTTCATATTCATTTGAGACTTTCACAAATAAATTTTGTGGTAATTTTCAGACATTATTAACACATTGGACGAGAGAATTTTTTCTCATTTAACTAAACAAGCGGCCAACCTTGCAATATTCACACTATAGCGTATCCGCGCCGTCTGTGTAAGCGCGTGCAGCAGTAAAATGTCGTTCATGAAACATTAGTTGTCACCATAAGCGGATGAGAAGGGAAAGAACAAGTGGAATTTCCTTGTCTTTAAAAAGAAAAAGTTCATAAATTTCCTCAGGCGTGTGTAAAACGATCTGAAGACTGCGAATTCTGGTTCTATGAAAAAAATTCTTTCCCTTCGGTGGGTTGGCTCATCCGCGCGTGTGCAAAGTAATGTTTCAGGAGCGACATTTTTATGCTGCACGCGCTTACATAGACGGTGCGAATACGCTATAGCGGACCAGGAGGGAAGGGAAAATTGGAATTCCCACCTCTTTGTTGTTTCCCAAAAGTAAAAATTGGTCCCTAATGTGTAGGTGTAATAGTATGAAAACTGCCAATTCCCCCCTCTTTGAAGAAATTCCACTTCCTTTGGAGGATTGACTCGCCCGCCAGTGTTGGCCTTCTCACTAGCGGACGGAAAATGGGCATTCCACACTTGTTTGCTGTTCCAAATTTCGAAATGTGTTCCCCAAGGTCATGATAAAATGGCCGTTAAAGCGCTAACTTCTTTTTCTTTGAAGGATTTCCCCTTTTTTAGAAATTGAATGAAACTTTTCCGGCAATGTGCCTTTTTAATCAGGATAATTATTGGTCAACCATGTATAAGGCCCGATCATAAAGCGCCAATCGTAAAACTGTTGCACTACGAATTTTTACGCTTGTTTTTCATTTCGTTTCGGCAAAGTGCGGTTTTCATATTGGTTATGCGATGGTTTGTCGGTTTCATGAAATTCTAATGAATGTAATTATTTCTGCTAATTTCCATACCTTTACAAAATCATATATTCGAACATAATTTTGTATGCATTCTAATGGAATAGGAGGCTTCTGTTTCAAGTGCGCTATTTTTTCTTAGTAAGATTTTTCCGTACATGAAGTCACTCACTCACTTATAATACATTGGTATTATATAAGGTATGTACCATTGGTATATGTACCAGGGTACATGGTATCTTCAAACATTTGTAGCATTCTAATGGAATGGGAGATTTCTGTCTCAAGTATGCTATTTTTCCTGGGTAAGACTTTTCCGTGCATGAACTCAGTCACTCATTGTACATATGTATGTACATTGGTAATATATAAGGTATGTACGACTGGTATGTATATGTACCACGGTACATGGCATATGCATGGTATTGGTCCACACACATCATATGGAAGTCCCAGGCTCGGCTATTAATCAAATTGGCTTTTTCAACGTCTCGACATATCTTTGATCTATGGGAAAGTCGACCAGATGAATGAATGGTCTATGAAATTGGCTCACATGGCCAGCCATGTTATGGACTGTAAGCGAGTGAGTGAGTGAGTGAGTTAGTGATATTCTGTCAATTCTTGCAAAAACTGTTCCAATACCGGTCCCATATTAACATTTTTTTCTTAAATATGTGTGAGCTCAAAATCAGGGAGCTAAATTTCGGTGAGTTAAAATGAACTCCTCCAGAGCCAGTATGAATACGTACAGTATATCTAAACGGAACTGTATTAATGCTCACAAAATTTCAGAGAATCATAAACAATCACAAAAATGTACCAAGGCATCTCAACTAATAATCGGCATTTAGCCAAATGCAATGAATGCAAATGGCATATTAGAACCCTGTATGTGTGTCAGGTCATTAGTGCCGTGGCATTGAGTCTTTGTATCATCTATATTTACATCAGCGGCATACACGTACAAGCTCAGATCCGGTTATTACAACAATACCAACAACAACAACAACAACAACAACAACAACAACAACAACAACAACAACAACAACAACAACAACAACAACAACAACAACAACAACAACAACAACAACAACAACAACAACAGTTGTATGATCGGATCAGGAGGAAGTCACCGGCGACGGTGGCGGCCGAACTATTCAGTCAAGACATCAAACCAGAAAACTGGATGCGGTTGGTAAAATAAAATCTTATTTCAAAATATTTTTTTGTTATTTACCCAATTATTTTTTATTCATATATTTTTTTGTTAATATTTAACTACACATTAACTAAAGATATAAATATGTATTTAGCAATGTTGGAATTTACTATTTCGGCGTTTTTGTGATTTATCGCACGACGGGGATAAATGATATGCCGGTCTGAAAAAAAAACCCATATCACAGAAACTTTGCATCACAGGGTGCCAAAACTCTTGCATATTTATGCAAAAAACTTACCAACTAAGTTCTTTAACTCACATGATACAAACGGTAACAAATCGAAAACTTTTGTCCAGATGTGAGAAGCATCTGAGTTTTTTTTGCATGAAGAAACAACAGTTTTGACACCCTGTGATGCAAAGTTTCTGTGATATGGGGGTAAGACTTTCAAATTTCAAAATGTCTATCATTTGAGTTTCTGTGAATGACGCTTATTTGCTCTTGCGCTTGCCATTTTGGTTTACAAATCCACTGAACTCTGTAAACTCTCACTTGATATTGACAAACAATAAAAAAGTTCTACTCACAAATAATCAACTGAAAAACATTATTGCTTTATTGCTCTCAATGATGATAAACAACAACGATCTTATTTCATTTAAAAAATTTTTAAAGAAAAAAATTAATTATAAAAAATTACACACTTTTTCATTTCAGCCATCCAGCCAACGATGATGCTTTTAGATATACGGTGGAGGACACGCCCGAACCTTTCAAGGATCCCAATGATATAAAATACGATTTATTTGGACCTCGGCCAAGCGATTCCTCATCTAATGATCAGTGGTTGATGCTGCCAAGTTATACGCGGGTGAGTGGAGTGAGTGAGTGAGTGAGTGAGTGAGTGAGTGAGTGAGTGAGAGAGTGAGTGAGTGAGTGAGTGAGTGAGTGAGTGAGTGAGTGAGTGAGTGAGTGAGTGAGTGAGTGAGTGGGAAAGTGAGTCAAATAAGAGGAAAATGAATATAATTTAGGTTGACACGCTGAAAAAGTTCTGCACTGAGTGAGTGAGTGAGTGAGTGAGTGAGTGAGTGAGTGAGTGAGTGAGTGAGTGAGTGAGTGAGTGAGTGAGTGAGTGAGTGAGTGAGTGAGTGAGTGAGTGAGTGAGTGAGTGAGTGAGTGAGTGAGTGAGTGAGTGAGTGAGTGAGTGAGTGAGTGAGTGAGTGAGTGAGTGAGTGAGTGAGTGAGTGAGTGAGTGAGTGAGTGAGTGAGTGAGTGAGTGAGTGAGTGAGTGAGTGAGTGAGTGAGTGAGTGAGTGAGTGAGTGAGTGAGTGAGTGAGTGAGTGAGTGAGTGAGTGAGTGAGTGAGTGAGTGAGTGAGTGAGTGAGTGAGTGAGTGAGTGAGTGAGTGAGTGAGTGAGTGAGTGAGTGAGTGAGTGAGTGAGTGAGTGAGTGAGAGAGTGAGTGAGTGAGTGAGTGAGTGAGTGAGTGAGTGAGTGAGTGAGTGAGTGAGTGAGTGAGTGAGTGGGAAAGTGAGTCAAATAAGAGGAAAATGAATATAATTTAGGTTGACACGCTGAAAAAGTTCTGCACTTCCTTAGTGGATCTTTGCGCTGGTGGGGAAGGCGGAAAAACAGGTCTGGGGCCAATTTCTAAGATTTACCGACTGGTAAAGGTAAATGGTAAAGGTACTGGTACTGGTACTGGTAAAACCACTTTCTTAGATTTACCATTCCGGTATTCTGATTTTACCAGTTTTTTTGCATTTACCAGTTGCCAATTACCAATTTAGTTTCCAAGATGCACCGGTAAAGTCGATTTTACCGGAAAATTTTACCTTACCCTCAGAGCAGGGTAATACAGGGTGGCTGTAAAGTAACGACGCGTTTTCCGGCCGCCCATTTCTCAAAAAAATTATATTGTGTCATTGGTGTTTTAATAGTCAAACAAACGTAAAAACACCTGAAAAATCTACCTATGTGGTCAGATTTATTGTATTATAATTTATTTGTTGGCCTTTTGTGGAATTTCTGTCAAAAAGCAATAATTTTTCATTTCTTGCGTCCTTGACGGAATATTTTTCCACAATAAAAGCGTTATAGGATTCTAAAAGTTTACACACATTTATAATAATGATTTTTTTTAATCACATCGCTAAATAATACTATTGGAGTTATCTAATCGTGAAAGTTAAGCCAGCTTTCACATGCCACTTTTTACATCAAAATCTTATTCCCGCATTTTTCACCAATTATTATGCTTTTATGATCCTTAATGATGTCTTATGACAACAGATTTGTGTTATGGGAGTTAAGGAAGTATGATAATCCTGCTTAGAACATAAATCTTTGATTTTCGAAATTTTGGAATTTTATAGAAATTTGCAATTTTTCTTCATTCATTGAGACTTTTTGATGGTGAAATATTAGGAAATCTATTTGTTTCATAAATTCAATTACACAAAACTCAAGTTATCATTGGTTAATGTCATTATGAGTCCTGGTTGGAACGAAATGATACTTAATTAGCATTACTAAGGTCCGTTTCCATGGAATTTCGGTCAGTTTTGTTGCAAAACAACGAAATTTCCGTTTAATTTCAAAAAAAATTTAATTTGTGGAGTTTTACACTAAAATGATTATCAAATTCTGAAATTTCAGGTATAAACACATATGACTGACATGTAAAAGTTGTTCATACAACATATTAATTTTGAGAAATGGGCCGCCGGAAAACGCGTCGTTACTTTACAGCCACCCTGTATAATCTAGTAATTTGTGATTGTTAAGATGACTGTTAATTTTAATCAAATTTTTTATACAGAAACAGTATATTACAGGGTAACGAGGGTTTAATGAAATTTTTTCATGTTATAACCCGTTATTTGATGGGATTTCAAGCTCCAGAACGAGGAGTAACACGACAGCCACTATGGCAGTACATAACAAAGCCAGCAAAACCATGCAAAGCAGCTACATAATCGTTCACGTTTCACATACGTATGTGTTGTATAAAAGTCTACCTGTTTTAAAGCGATTTCTCCAAATCCCATTATAAAAGTTTCGAGTTTCTCTCAAAAAATTTACGAAACATTCCCAGTTTTTTTACGTCAATGACCGTAGCTGATTGAATACTGTCCCCACGAGCTCTATAATACTGTAATTTCGATTCGATCTAATTTCGATTCGATCAACGTTTAATCAACCACGGCTCAGATGACACGGCCGGATCCGATCCGAATGCCAAATCGACCGAAAAAATTTCAGCTCCTTTTTGGCTCTTTTTGGTATCAAAATTCGTGAAAAAAATCAGTGATCAAGAATATGTGAAAGAAGACACACAAAAGTTTACCTTTACCTTTACCATTCGGTAAATCTTAGAAATTGGCCCCAGGGGAATCATTTTATAATTATTCTATTTTTAGGATTAAACAGTTTTTATTTTTATGTGAACAAATTGGTTTATTGTTGTTTCGAGGGTAAGATCTTTTCAAAATAGTTTCGTTCGAGGTGAAAAAGGTGCAGATGGTTTTTATTTCGTTTGCAGCATCACCAGGTCCACCGGGACCTCCCGGTCCTCCTGGGCTGCCTGGACCACCTGGCCTTTCGGGAAGAGACGGTTAGATTGTTGAACGACTGAATGTCTACCTCAGTGATAGGCACCACTTTCACTCACTCACTCACTCACTCACTCACTCACTCACTCACTCACTCACTCACTCACTCACTCACTCACTCACTCACTCACTCACTCACTCACTCACTCACTCACTCACTCACTCACTCACTCACTCACTCACTCACTCACTCACTCACTCACTCACTCACTCACTCACTCACTCACTCACTCACTCACTCACTCACTCACTCACTCACTCACTCACTCACTCACTCACTCACTCACTCACTCGCTGCAGGTGTGTGCAATTGTGTGGGCGGGACGACACAAGAGTCCTCAACAGCCGACTCGAAATCTCTGTCCAGCTCGAAAATCCCTGAAATGGTGATTCCCAGTAACCCGAATTCGATGATAAACGCCCTGCCTACCGAAGAAGTGCAAAATACGAGTGAGGCCTCACCGAATGAGCGCATAGATGGAATTACACCGGACTTGTTGCCGACATTGGTACACCCCGTGGCCCAGGAATACGCCAATAACACTACGCCGGCCTCTGTACCATCTGAAGCGGTCAGAACGACCAGTCAGCCAATGAATGGTTGGTATGAAGGGTTGGTTAACCGGGGTTAACGAACGCTTTTTGAGGAAATTTTAACCAGCACGTGATGTTTCATAAAACAGTACTTAATGTTTCAGCACTGGTGCTCCTCGCGTCTACCGCCGGTGCCGTTTATCATTGTTAGTTCTCGTGATTTGTTTAACGGTTCATCTTCCGACGTCACCTAATTGATCTCTGAATCCACGCAGTTCATCTCCAGACTCCACCCATTATATCTTCAAACTCCACCCATTTGATCTCTATATTCAACCCTTATTTGTCTCCAGACTCCACCTACGACGAGGATTTCGCGGGAGTGACGGATTCTCCGGAGCAAGAATCGGAAGGTGATGGCGATGACGAGGAAAAGAAACGACGTCGACCGAAAGGCAACGGCGGGAAGCGCCATCCGCATCTGAATATTCAACGCAAGAAAAGTGTGTGAGTGAGTGAGTGAGTGAGTGAGTGAGTGAGTGAGTGAGTGAGTGAGTGAGTGAGTGAGTGAGTGAGTGAGTGAGTGAGTGAGTGAGTGAGTGAGTGAGTGAGTGAGTGAGTGAGTGAGTGATAGAGTGAGTGAGTGAGTGAGTTAGTTAGTTAGTCAGTCAGTGAGTGAGTGATGGAAGGACTCAAGATATTCGTTTTCAGAGTGCTACATTCGAAACATTAAGAGAATGGAAAAGTACGGCGAGCTCACGAGTCACTACGGTGCTTGGATGCATGACCCAGTGGGCAGCAGTAATTGGACCTGGATTGCTCAGCACTATACAGGTTTTTTAGTTGAAACGGTCAAACAATCAGACAGTGAGTCAGTCTGTTTGTCAGTCAGTCAGTCAGTCCGTCAGACAGTGAGTCAGTCTGTTTGTCAGTCTGTCAGTCAGTCAGTCAGTCAGTCAGTCACTCACTCACTTACTCAATGAATCATCTTCTAGGCAACATGGTCAACGGCTACCGTTGGCCACGCAAGATCGACAACGGTCAATCACCGGATCTGACCAAGATGCTGGATGAGATGTGGGACGGTACGAATCATGTGATCTACAACAACTCGATCTACGTCCAGGAGGCCGGCAAATCCAGATTGTTGAGGGTCGAACTCGACTACGGCCATGTACTGGCGTCGGTGGATGTACCGTTTGCCGAGTACAATAATGAGGTTCGTTTGAAGCTCCGCCTCGTTTGACTTCGTTTCGTTTGACTCCACCTCCACCTAATTTTACTGTTGAGAATTGAACTTGACGTCAGTCGATAAACCGTTCGCCAATGATGAGATATGTAGGAGACTCGCCAACTCCTCCTCAGTTGACTCCATCACATTTGAATCCATCTCATCAGACTGTTGGTAATCAAACTTGAATACGGCCATGCAGTTGCGTCAGTTGACGTAACGTTCGCCGAGTACAATAATTAGGTATGCAGGAAACTCCACCTCATTCAACTCCACCTCGTTTAACTCCATCTCATTTGAATCCACCTAATTTGACTGTAACTCATTTGACTCAGACTCAATTTACTTCACCTCGTTTAACTTCACCTCATTTGGATCCATCTCATTTGACTCGGCCTTATTCATCTTCATTTCATTTGACTCCAACTATGCACTAAAATGTGGGCATTTCTAAACCATAAAAATAAGAATGAGGGGAAAACTAAGATCCCCACCACAAACCTACTTTCCATTCCTTAAAGTTTATTAGTAGGATTACATAGTTTGCAACTGATGAGTAGAGGCCATAACTCTAGGTTAGTATTATAGGAGGGACGATTTACCTCTATGAGTTACACTTTTAGCGTAGACTCCCTGACTTTAATTCCTCTCAATCAAACTTGACCCATTAGGAGGGTCACTCAGCGCGTGATGAAGACATGTGCTCGTGCTCCCGAAACAAAATTTATCGACCGGTTACAGGGCATGTTGTACCCAGTAATATGTTGCATAACTACAGTACATATGTATGTTGTTGGTTAGATGTCATTCAATTGTAGAATGTCTCCAAAAAAGCATCTGCTGCATGCGAAATTCAATTACAGTAGTTCATGCATGTATTCGTACCTCCGTACCAAATGAATCCGTTGTCAATCCACCACATTATCGATCGTAAAGATTCTCACACTTTCTATATCCCACAACCTTCGTTGTAATTCGAAAGAGGGTGCGATGACTCTGGTGTACAACTGATGAAACAATGACTTTCACAGGCCACGTCATATTCCTATTATGACTGATCAGCAAGCAGTTGTGTTCGTGCATGCAGTCATACGGCAGCTGACGGTTTGAGGTGGTTAAGTTGGCTGAGTGAGTTCATTGTTTTATCAACGTAGAAAAGCACCATCCCACCTTCCTCATATGGCTGTCTTACGTTCACTGTTCTCGTTAAGTTGATGTACAGTAAAGAACGAAAAAAGGTATGACAAATCAGCCGAAGCTATGGGAAGTGTACCCCCAGTTTCAGCAAGTCAGTCCTCTTTGCTGATTAGTTGAAAGCGTAAATCCAAGTCGTAGCTTCGGCGATTCCCACGCTTACATCCAATCAGCGAAGAGGATCTATTTGCTGAAGTTCCGCATACACTTGCTTGCCATAGATGCGGCGATTTTTGCACATCTTATTGTCCCGTATCGAAAGTTGATGCATTGTAATAGCTTCGTTATTTCAGCGGTATCTCTACGAACGCGCGGGCGTCGGCAGCAGCCAGTCACATAGCTACTTTGACTTTGCCACTGACGAGCACGGCATTTGGGTGGTCTACCGTCGACGAGGTCGTGGCTATCTGATGATTTCCAAGTTGGACGAGGGGACGTTGGAGATATTGGCCACGTGGAAGCTCACATGGCTCAAGACGCGGCACTTAGGTGAGTGAGTGAGTGAGTGAGTGAGTGAGTGAGTGAGTGAGTGAGTGAGTGAGTGAGTGAGTGAGTGAGTGAGTGAGTGAGTGAGTGAGTGAGTGAGTGAGTGAGTGAGTGAGTGAGTGAGTGAGTGAGTGAGTGAGTGAGTGAGTGAGTGAGTGAGTGAGTGAGTGAGTGAGTGAGTGAGTGAGTGAGTGAGTGAGTGAGTGAGTGAGTGAGTGAGTGAGTGAGTGAGTGAGTGAGTGAGTGAGTGAGTGAGTGAGTGAGTGAGTGAGTGAGTGAGTGAGTGAGTGAGTGAGTGAGTGAGTGAGTGAGTGAGTGAGTGAGTGAGTGAGTGAGTGAGTGAGTGAGTGAGTGAGTGAGTGAGTGAGTGAGTGAGTGAGTGAGTGAGTGAGTGAGTGAGTGAGTGAGTGAGTGAGTGAGTGAGTGAGTGAGTGAATGAGTGAGTGAGTTAGTTAGCAAATAAATGAGCAAGATGACGTAACTCTCGAACGTATACAGTACGTAACGGCACACTTTTAACCCGATGATATAAAAATTAAGCAACTCACTCACTCACTCACTCACTCAGTCAATGACTAACTCACTCACTCAACCCCCAACTCAGGTCAAACGTTCGTCGCGTGCGGTCTGCTATATGCGCTGGACGACGCCGGGTCGGCGAACGCCACCATCTTCAGTGCGTTCGACCTGTTCACCAACAAACACACGACCGTGAATCTGCCCTGGTCGAACACGCGCGGACTCACCGCCATGATGAATTATGATCCGCGGAAAAAGGCCATCTACTCGTTCGATAACGGATGGTTGACCGTCAACGAGCTGGATTTGGTAGAAGTGTCATAGACCATGGAAGACGCGGGAACATTATGGAAGTTTCTAGAAACGCCGAGAACTTTCCTTCTAATGAAATAGAGAGAGTGTATGTACAAATCGTACATGTTCTAATGGTGGGGTAGTAGAGTTGGAACCAATGTGGTTTGGCGAGGATTATTCTTTATCTGATGACATCTGATTATCTTTTTTGCTAGATTGAAAGCTTACACAACTTCACCTCTAATGTGGTAAAAAATTACGATCTATAAAGACAGATCATTGAACATCTTCCTGACTGATCTAAATAAACGCTACAATTCTCTGTTCAGCTAGACTTTTTGTACTTTACTTGTTTATTATACGCTTTTTATGAATATTTAAAATCCTTAAGCGTTACATTGGGGCGTCCACTAATAGCATTCATCTTCGTCATAAATTTTCACAGGAGGTTGCTTATTTATTTCAAGTTACCTTTATAACAATGATTTTGCCAAAAACATTAACGTTCGTCTATGCTTGATTTGTATAGCCAAATATTTGTGTACTATAAATTGCCGCTTTTGTGCTCCTGATTCACTCATTATTCATTATTCGGTGATTATTACTTGAATTATTTGTTACTCATTGATTTATGCATTTATTATTGCGCTTTATGAAAGCTCGTATGTTGTTTCTGCAAGCAAAAATATTGGCCACCCAAAACGTTGGACATCAAACATCAAATCAGTGTTAACACGCACATCAATCATCATCACCCAATGCTATACTGTGTTAAACTATGATGTCAACCGAGTTCAGTAGAGGCTAGCGATGTTTGAATATCAGATTTCTGCTTGCAGAAAAGACATACGGACTTTATTTACAAATTAATTATGCACATTGTTGTCTATATAAATGTAGAATGTTCATCTAAATACTTATGTACAGGGTAGGCCAAAAAACGACACGATTTGTCCGTGAATAACTTTTATGTAAGATAACCGATTCTTTCGATTTACCAGTTTTTTAACGACAATATATGGACTAAAATATCCTGACCTTTTTGTCAAGCTCACCTACTCCGAGCTCTCAAAAAAGAATGTTATTAACGGAATCTAGCGATGCAGGAAAACGTGTCGTTGTTTGGCTCACCCTTTGCAATGCAATAGAGTTAGTAGGTTTTGATCTCACATATCACTTAAGATAAGAGTAAGCCAGTAAAAAATAGTCTAGTCAAATTAAAACTGAGTGAACGATTTTAGAACTTTTTTGTGATTCACGTTTCTTATAGGCGTTTTGCTATACGTCAAATTCTTCCTCTCGATTATACACCAACTAATTTCGCTTGTCCTTTCATTATTCAATAAAATATGGAGAAGTTGATTGGAAGGAGGTCTTTAAATAGAGAGTGAGTAAGTTAGTGAGCCAGTCATTCAGTCTAAGTATGAGTGACTTTTAAAAATTCACATCTTAATTCACTTGAACCGGAACAGAAATACGCAATTTCACCCGGAACACGAAACTTCTGTTTCAAATGGACAAAATACAGCAGTTTCGGTTTCAGGCAAAACTGAAACAATATCCTTCTCCTGTTTTTTTTGGGTTTTTCGACAACATTCGGAAAACATGTCAAACAAGTCACCAAGAAGTGTCTTTTTGGCTGATTATAACAAGTACTGTACATTTAATGTAGGTACACTCGAATTAATCATTATGACGGATGAGCGTGAAATCCTATCAGCCTGACTGATGACAAATCCGAATTCCTTACGTCATATTTAATGTTTTCAATTTGCTGAAGACGTCAAATTGGAAATTCATCTTCTTCTTAATCTTCTTGCTTGGAGAGTTTGCTCGTACGTCAATGCCATATCAGATACAGGGCACTGGCGGACGAGGGGGGTAAGTAGAATTCCCCACTCTTTGGAAGTTTCAAAAAATATAGTTTCTGTTTTATAAGGTGAAAGGTGTAGGTAAAACTGCATGGAAAATACCGATTCCCCCTTCTTTGACGGAAGTCCCTACCTTTATATGCTTATCTCTTCCGCCAGTCGATACAGGGTGCCTCAAATACTGGTTAAGGAAAGAGGCTAACTCGTTTAAGGGAAGTAAATTTCTTCGAAGTGGCGGATTGGCAGTTTTGAAACTATTTTATCCACACTTTACAAAACAAGTACCTTTTTATGAACGGTAAAGAAAGAGCAATTCCAATATTTCACTTTCTTCTCGTCCGCTAGTGGCACCACGTTGACTATGTACAGTGTGTATAGCGGACGAGAAGGGGTGGGGAAAGTGGAATTCCTCCTTCTTTGGCATTTTAAAAAAGTAGAATTTGTTCCCTAATGTGTAGGTAAAATGGCTTGAAAAACTGCCGATTCCCCCTTTTTGGATTAATTCCCCTCCCTTTGGAGGATTAGCTCGTCCGCCAGTGACAACGTTGACTATGTATATTACGAGTGCTACCACTAGCGGACGAGAAAGAGTGAGGAAAGTGGAATTCCACCTTCTTTGGCGTTTTCTAAAAGTTAAATTTGTTTCCTAAGGTGTAGGTAAAATGACCTGAAAACTGCCAATTCCACCCTCTTTCACGAAATTCCCCACCCTTTAGATTAGCTCGTCCGCCAGTGAGTGCTACGTATTAGTTTGTTACAACATAATGTTTCAGAGTTGTGTGGCTGCGCAACAACGTTGTAACGTGATGTTTTTATGGTGTAATACAGGTGTGGAGAGATCAAATGTGAAATTTCAAAATGTAAATAGTGAATCACCTTCATGTTGCGACAGGTGAAAGCTCAAACGGTCACAAAACACCGTTAGGTAGAGTGTTTTTAGGAAATGAATTAGGATTTTTGGAAAAATAGGATTCATAACATTAAGAAAAATAGACAATTTTTTTAATAAAAGAATTTCGTTGGAGGTCACAGGCACAGGTTGGTGGTTTTCTTGAATAATACAAAAATATAATTATTATCCGTATTCATATTTTCAGGTCAACAGTGGCGGTCATGCCTCGAATATACCCTTTTACTAACGGACGAGACGGGGTGGAGGTAGAACGACCCGAAAACTGCCAATTCCTCCTTCTTTGAAAAAATTCCCCTTCCTTTGGAGGTTTGGCTCGTCCGCCAAGGTGTACCCTATGTCATTGGCGGACGAGCCGTTTCTCCAAAGAGAGTGGAATCTTTCCAAAGAAATAGGAGTTGGCCAAAATTAGGCTATTACACCTACACCTTAAGGAGCACACACAAATTTTTGAACCTGCCAAATAAAGGGGAAATTCACTTTTTTCCACCCCTTCTCTTCCGCTAGTGCCCGTTGCACATTAATCGCACGTACACACATAACAATGTGTCTTTTAGGTATATAATATTTTTAAAGTTCATCATACGAGTTATCGAGCATGAGTACAAGACAAATTACACGCAGTATTTTATTTCAAAGTAGCCGAAAATTATAATAATAATATATATTTTATTTCAAAGTAGCCGAAAATTATAATAATAATATATATTTTATTTCAAAGTAGCCGAAAATTATAATAATAATATAAATCATTGTGAACTCTCCGGCAACTGTGAACTTAGTGGATAAATCCACACAGGGTGGTTCAAAAAAAATTACAACACTTTGAAGTTGAATAACTTACGGCACAGACATCAGATTCAATTGAAATTTTCAAGTATTATCATAAATATACTAACTCAGGAAAAATTTAAGACCACAGCGGCCACGTGCTAAAATGAGTGTGGGTCAAAAACTGAGCGATGCATTTGTGCACATTTAGGACATGATTCACTCGTAACTTTTGAAACAATAAATTCCGATATTTCATTATGTAATTAATAAAGAGCCTTTTTTCAAGCGTTTGTGGTTCACATCATTCTTTTTTCAATTCTATTTTCTAACATTCGGTATGCCAGGTGAAAACTGCGTTCATCTGCCTCTAACGTTGAAGTTGGACTTTATTAGCTTATTGAAAACTAAAAAATATAACCTAATCAAACAAATTGCTTTGAAACCAACAATAGATTTAAGTAAACGTGAAATTTCCAACCTATAGCGAGCCGCATTTTTGCGCACATTGCTGCGTGGTGGCTGCTGTGCTTTTTGTCCGTTGTCTTCGATTCTACATATTTTACAAAGTTAGTATGTTGGTGATAATACCTGAGAATTTCAACCTAATCCGATGCGTGTGCCATAAGTTATACAACTTCCACGTGTTGTCATATTTTCTGGACCACCCTGTTGAAGCATCAGACGATTACCATGTAGTTCATGATCATCAGGAGTGGTATATGCATGCATATAAATCAAACGAGGTTGCCGTATGTGGTGAGGATCTGACTCCGCCCCATTGTTGTATGTATCTAATGTGTAAGCTATATATATGTAAATTTATGTGTAATAAAGCAGTTGCTACGAAATAGAGTTGAAAGTGATATTACCGTACCAACTGCTGCATATGTTCAAATGCATTCGCAACCACTTTACATCACGGCTAGAACTCTAACGCACCACGTCCAACAGAGAAAAGGCTGACCTTTCTAAGGGTTAGGCTCCTACCGATGCACGATATCCGATTTATGCCGGATCCAATCAGGAAATATATTGAATTTAGAAACGCGCATTTATTAAAACGTATAAGATCAGATTAATCCAATATTCCGAAGTTTACTGACCTATTAGTGTTTACTTTACTTTTCAATAAAATTAACATCAGAGGTGCCGATACAGATGTAGATTAGTTTTAGTAGAGAGGTTTTTATATTCTAGAAACACATGGGTATATAACTGCGCCACGAGAGGTTATCATATGTTTTTATGTGGGATACACATTGTACTTCATACCACTTGTATTTGTGGTGGAATTTGATAATTAACTCTGTTAACATATGTAGTTTATTTTTATATTAATCCGCCCAGCCAGTAAGACGGTCTCCAATATGTATGTGTCTATGTAGTCGTTCACCCAGCGCGAACGTAAACATGTTTTTTAGCGACAATCCTGGGGGCATACTTGGAAACTGTACCGGTTTTTTGTCAAAATCCCAAATTCGACTTTTTCATTTTGGATTCACGGAGAGGCTAAACTAGGCTATCTCCTTCACTAACGTACAATCTATGCTCGGAACTAAGCCTAAGCCTTACAAACAATCAAATGGTTATTAGCTGTCGTTGGGTTGCACGAATTCTGACAAAAATTGGGTGCAGTTTACAAATATGCATCCTGGGGGTCGCGCCACAGTGACGCATGTGAAACTGGATCTTAACCAGATCGAATGTGCGTTGATGGGACTGGAAAACTAATAAGATTTCTTTATGAGACGTGTTATTACTTGTTCGTGTATGTTCCGTGTTCGTACCACTATATAAGGGCTATATTCTGCTCTGCGCAAACAGTGAAAATTACAAACAAATAACTACAGCAAATTTCAACAACAACTCAAGCTCGGCATGACTGGCAAACAAGCAGCCCTGCCAGACAGTGGAACTTCGCGGCTCAAACGCCATGACTGCACCACTGGACTGGTTTACTGGATACTGGCTTTCGGAATGACTTGCGTGCTGGAAGAATGGCTCGGGAAGATTGAAATGCATGAGGATCTGATCCAACTCTACCATGTTTTGATGTTGGTGTGCTGCTTCTGCGGCAACTATGTACTGGACAAATGACTTCCCGATAGCCAAAAATAGGAAAATATTATTAGGAGATCTTAACTTTCCCACAATCAATTGGACTCAATTAACTGCAACAGACGCACTTGATCGCTTCTTTTTAACACTAACTGCTGAGTTTGGACTACATCAGTTAATCAGGTTCCCCACAAAAGGAAATAACACATTAGATCTTCTTCTAGTCATCGATAAAAATCTTATTGGGAACATTAAAGATGAAGAACCTTATGCCTTCCCAACAGATCCAAGTGATCACATCTCAATACAATGTATTATGTACCTCTCTGAGGCAAAACCACACTATGATATAAACAAAGTTGTTCTAGACTTCAAACGAGCTAATTGGACAAATATAAATATGTACCTTAATAATCTGTCATGGCCAGACATATTTGCTGATAGTCAAAATGTTGACGACATGTGGAATAAGTTCAGATCTATTTGTGATCAAATAAACTATACAATGATTCCAAAGAAAACTATTACACAAAAACAAAGGAAAATGTCAACTTACTTGAAACACAAATTACAACGTTTAAGATGCATTGAACTAAGACTAAAAATTTCTTACAATAAATTACCTACTACTTATAAATTATCCAAACGCAAGGAAATATCAAGCTTATTAATGAAAACCAGGCGCCAAATCTGGACTGAGAATGAAAGAACAGTGTTAAGCAACCCTAACTCTAAAAAGTTTTTCCAATACATTAATGGGAGCATGAAAGCTCATGGTACCCTAGGGGTCCTAGAGTCAACGGATGGTATTGACCTTATAACTGATATTGAAAAAGCGTCATCACTAAACCAGTATTTCAACAGTGTATACAAATCATCCGTGATTGATACACCATATATAAACAACTTAAATAATCAAGAGATTGAAAACGCATGTTCCATATTTAGTAATAATGCTATCTATCAAACCTTAAGCACCTTACCAAATAAACCTTCCACAAGCCATGATGGCATATCCTATATACTCCTTAAGAATACCTCAGTTCAAATGGTTCAGCCTTTGTCAATGATTTTCAAAGCTTCCATGGAATCCGGTGTTTGCCCTACAGATTGGAAACATTCAATAATCGTAGCTGTAAGGAAAAAGCCAAACAATGCCAATGTGAATAATCATAGACCAATAAGTCTAACATGTACCGCCTCAAAGGTTATGGAAAAAATAATTCGTACCCATCTGAACCAACATTGTTTTGAAAACAAAATTTTTTCTGACAAGCAATTTGGGTTTGTACCTCAACGCTCTACCGAAATACAATTACTATACTGTTTAAATGACTATACTGCTTATTTAGATCGGAAATCAGCTGTCCATATAATGTATGCTGATATAAATAAAGCATTTGACACTGTATGTCATGCTCTCCTAATTTCCAAATTATTGAACACTAATATGAACAAAACTATTATTCGCTGGATTCAATCTTTCCTATCTAACCGCACACACGCAGTTAGAGTCAACGAAAGCCTGTCGGACAAAATGACATCGAACTCTGGTGTTCCTCAAGGCGCTGTATTGTCTCCATTCTTATTCGTCATGTTTGTAAATGAACTCCCTTTAGCTATAAAACACTCAAAGATAGTCATGTTTGCTGATGACATAAAAATTTACAAGGAAATCAAGTTGTTAAAAGATGCGGAAGATTTCTAATCTGATATAGATAACCTATCCAATTGGCTAATTCACAATGAACTCAGCTTATCTCCAGCAAAATGTATGATTCAAGTACTCGGAAACAATCCTCCGTTGCAATATAACTATCGTCTGAACGGATTTGACCTACCTAATAATACTACGTGTCGTGACTTGGGTATTTTGATAGACAATCATCTATCATTTAACCAACACACTCTCCACATTACTCGATCAGCCAGTATTAAATCAAGTTGCATAAGGAATTGTTTTAACACAAAAAGTTTTGGTTTTCGAAAAACAATGTTAAAACTATATGTCCGACCAACTCTTGAATATGCTAGTCCCGTATGGAACATTGCTTCTATAAACCATGTTAAAACACTAGAAAAACCACAAAGGAGGTTCACCAAATTAACTGGAAATCTTTTTGACACATCTTATCCCGATAGACTGCAGACCTTGTCCTTGGAACCACTCTTATTTAGGCGCACCGTTAACGACTTAGTTATTGCTTACAAAGTAATGACGGGTTACTACAACAATATAGACACAGAAGTATTTTTTGAATTGGCCTCCGACTCTAGACTGAGAAGGAACAATAGATACAAGATTCGGAAGCCCCAGGCGAGAACCACACGGCGCCTCAACTTTTGGAGTATTCGAATAATTGATCTTTGGAACAAACTGCCTGACCACTGCTTTGATTTGGGCTCACATCATTTGTTTAAGAAGTTTCTAAAAACCGATTTCAAGAATGCAATTTTTGAAAGTTTAACACAAAACTTTCCATCAATAGACTTTATATAATAAATTACAGTGTAACACTCATTCTTACTATCTGCCCGTTACTTCACTTCAATAGATGAATTTATAGTTACATTTTCTATCATTATCTTTATATAACGTGATGTATATGGCAATCTTGGTGCCATGCAATTGATCATTTACTGATAATCGTTCTATTCGTTCCCCTTTATTTTTATTTGGACAACTTTGTCCTTTACCACTCAATGTGTGGATAAAAAAAAAAAAAAAAAAAAAAATTCGATCAGTCAGAGTCAGTTGTCGTTGTAGTATCGTTGAGTGCATACATACATATTCTATTTGACGGAAAAGATCTGTAAGAATACGACCTTTGGAGAAATGAATTATGTTGAAGATTTGAGATTGAAGATTGGTTTATTTTGAGACAAGACTAAACCACTTCTTCAAATATGGCGTCCGCTGCGGGAGTCGAACCCGCGACCTTTGGTTTACGTATACTTATACTTATTTTTTTATATGTACATATGTAGTTTAGTGGATTGTTTGTATATCTCGTCAAGTTTATTGATTATAGAAACACT
>OZ038443.1:7645462-7647962 GCA_964036265.1 Daptonema setosum
GGTGACTTGAAATCTGAATAAACTGGGAACTTGAGCTTGACTTTTAGCGGTGACTGGATAGTTATTTTTCATTACAGAAAAATGAAAATGATGAAAATCCGCAATTTAGCTTGGGCGAAAAAAGGTTTATGAAATATCAAGGACAACGACCCTTCACTCATCGCGTGTTTTTCCAATGAAAACAAGTCCGGAATCCAGATTTTTGCTACAAAGGGGCAGGACACCTCCACCTGTTCTCTATTTGATATCAAAACTACAGTAACCCACTCTGCACACATATCGGCCACGCCGGCAGATCCCACAACTCGGTGTCCAGGCATGTGGTGGTCATTACGGTAGTCGCGTCCAACAGCACGTATCCGGTGGCACAGGTCAGCGTGGCAATGGTGCCACTGTCGTACTCGCCGATGTTCAAGATGGTCGTGTCGTAGGTTACGGTATAGGTAGCGTTGTCTTTGAGAGGTTCGCAGGCTGCAACGAATGAATAGTGACCATTATTTTGTTAATGGCGTTCAGCTCAGAAATAATTTGCAGAAATACGGGATTAATGAAGTTAGAATAAATGAAAGTGGACATGAAAATGAAGTCTGATAACATGAGTTATCAAATTGTTTGAAAATTCGCGGAAGTTTCCTTAAAGTTGCAGAACATTCTAGTAAATTGGTACTGTATAGTCGTCACTGAAGATTATTCGAGAGTGTTCTTGAAAACAAGTTTTCAGAAATATTTTAATAATCCCGTCAACTCTCCTGACAACTGGATGAATTGAGAAGAAGGCTAACTCAGTCGACATGTGGGCAGTGCGGCTTCATCCCAGGTGTTCAGCTCATTACACTCGCGCGTCATCCTGCAAAGGAGGTAAGTCGTAAATAATAGTTTGATTCATAAGAAATCATGTGGAAATGCGAAATTCAATTACATTAAGCATAGAGTTCTAGCATGTTCAGAACGAGATTCTCTTGATAATCTTGTTCTGACACAGTCAGAACTCGATTTTCAGTAGAGATCCAATTTCGGTATAGTCGGAACCAGAATCTTAGACGAATCATTTTTGTCCAGAGCGCTAAATTCAAGACTGTGAAAAGGCCTATTCTAAGCGATATAATGGTCGTGAAGCATATTTGGTTCTTTATAATCAATTACATGGACTTTAAAATAGTTTCGGAAAGGAACCATTATCATCACCATTATTAAAAAAAGAAGTGACAAAGTCGCCGGTAGATACTGTATTATAGTATTATATAAATCATCCAAGACACGAACACTTCGCCGTCATCGGCCTTGTAGGGCGCAATGCATTCGGTCGTGGCCACGCTGCCGATCAGTACACGATCGTCGAACGTGACATTCGATTCGGGATATGTGATCTGGTAAGCAGCCGGTAGAGGGTTAGTCCACTTGGCGCATGCTGAAACGGAGAAGGTCAACTGTGAAATGAAACGGAAAGTGAACTCAGTGCGGACATGCAGAAGGCAAAGTGGATGATGATGATAACGAACTCGATCTCCCTATTACTGAAACTCCCCACTTACTCGATCACCTGTCACTAATTCGATCAGTATAAAACAAACAATCAATCTAAAAAATGAGGCGAATAGTTAGCAAAAAAAGTTAAACGCACTCTTAACACAGTTGACGGTCAGGTCCCAGGTGTCCTTGGCCGTGCACGAGACGTTGAACTGCTGCTGTTTGGGTTTGTGGTCGAACGAGTAACCGTCGAGACACTGCAGGGTAGCAATGGCACCAACAGGAACGTTTGTGTCGGAGGCTTCGAGCAGTTTGATGGTCTTCGCAGTATCCACGTTCTGGTCGACTTGGACGGCACAGGCTGGAATGGTGGAGGAGGTGGAAATCGAGGAGATTATTCTAGATAAAATAAGAAGTGTCTAGCATATGTCCAGCTTTTTGGCGTGGTATTTTTGTCAACACGTTATTTCTGTTTTAAATGAATTAATTACTGTTTTTTTGTCGCAAGAAAACCAGAAACTTGGAGAATAGAATTGTGACATATTAGAGTGGTGCATTATGTTTTTACTCGACGGTTTTGTGGATATATAGTGCATTAGGGAGATAGTGTGACTCTGATAACATGCGGTTAGATACATGACAGTCAAAAATGGTTTATTTTTGTGTGAGTAAATTTAAAAAAAATATTAAAGGGTAAAACGGGTAAAACGTGATTTGTGTGGGGTAGGGAAACATAAAAGTGGATCGATGGAATTGAATTGTGCAGAGTTTCTAAAACATTAAGAGGCGAAGGTGACTGTGGGAAGCTATCGAAGAATATTGTCGAAATTCGCCGGCGACCTGAAACAATGCCAGTTCAGCCACACTCATGTTGAAAAAGCATATCTTACGGTTTGTTGCAAAAATAAACATGTTAATGAGTTATAAAATCAGAATGGAAGGAAAGCGACTGAAACAGAATCAATATAAACAGAAATACTAATTAAAATCTGTTGTAAAAATGAAGTTACTATATTCAAAATATTAGAATTTT
>OZ038443.1:7650462-7660460 GCA_964036265.1 Daptonema setosum
GACTGAGTGACTGACTGACTGACTGACTGACTGACTGACTGACTGACTGACTGACTGACTGACTGACTGACTGACTGACTGATTGACTGACTGACTGACTGACTGATTAACTGATTGACGGACTGACTGTCTGACTGACTGGACTGACTGACTGTACTGACATACTGACAACTAACGCAACGCAAGCAAATGTTGCCACCGTATTTTCAATGTAGCCACCATCGTGCGCCGGTGTCGCCGTTCCATAGGTGATCGTGTAGTGACTCGTAGCCGGATCGTTCGTCGGTGGTTGACAGGCTGGAAACTTTCATTTATTTAAATGACAGATTTGACCAAAATAACTATTTACTTAGGTCCACTTTCAAGCTGATACTCCGAGTTTTGGGTCTCAACGTTTGCCTTACTGTAAAGCTTGATACAATAATTGTTTTCGAGGCAGATAAATTTGTAGTCTGGGGAGTGAGAGGCCTGTTGAACATTGCAACATGAAGGATGAACATTGCACAAGTAGACGAACGAAATGTTTAGTTGAAGACACCACATACAGCTATCCTACTCATGTAACCAATAATCTCGTTATTTGACATTGTGCTGTCTTATTTATCTAACAACAACTTTTTAAAAGAAGAAAGGTCACGAGTTTAAACCAGTAGGTTGACTTATCAATATCGGATCACCGATACAGAAACTGAAACCAACTTGCGATGCAGCTCAAGGAAGTCTCAGACCAAACGGCCTCCGCGTCACACGTCAGCTCTTTGGTGGCATCGTTCGGGAATTCGGTGATCACATACCCGGCAGAACAGCTGTATGTCGCCGTCTTCTCGGCCATGACACTGCCATCGGTCGTCAGATCGGCAGGGTCCGCAACCACCATTGTCAGCTCCGGCGATACCAACGGGATACATACTTGAAGTATAGGGAATAGTTCCAAGCGTCACGATCACTTTTTAAAGGATTATTAACCTCCCTCCGGTTTTAGGATTCGACTATGACTCTGATCTGCAGGTTCTCCCGTACTACACCGCCCTAAACTATTGCAGGAACCTAAAGCTACGCGTGCAACGCATACGCAGTTCGCAATCGCAGAGCGCAACAGAATCACAATCGCAAACCGCAACAAGTTTGATCAGGGGTGGTTATATCAAGCTCAAAGGCAAGAATGAAATACCACCCGTTGTAAAACTGGCTGAAAAAACGGTAGAAGGTTAGTTTCAGTATGCTCAGAGTTGAATGGCTGTTTAACTAAGTTCTCTTCTCTCAGGTAGCAACGCCCGCTAGTTGTTGTTCCGCGCAAAAGCCCGAGCCAGACGAGTCCGACGAAGCAAGACCACCTAGAGAGAGTTCTGCAGAAAAAGCTGGTTCATAATGAGTAGACTGCTGCTAACTTTTCACGCAAGTAGGAAGCCAAAGGTGTGGCAGCCAAACGTTGGTGCCAATACATTGTCTTATTCCGTCGTCGGAAACGTTGATAAACTGGTATGGTGGTGTACAGGTAATCGTGGCTTCCACTCCAGCGTTATACCTAAGATTCGTTTTTTAAGGTTAACAACATGCCAACCAACTTTTGAATCGTTTGTAAGTTCATTATAGTCTGACTTTACTTTATAGTCTGTTTATAGTTTTTAATCAAGGTAACTGATTTTCCATGTAGAACTAACGAAGTGTCCGGTCGCGCCGTGTCGTTGTACTGAATAATCAGGATCGTGGACTGGGTATTGCCGAGCGGGAAGCAAACTGAAGACACAATTGACGAGAAAACTTTTATTTTGCAGTCATATAACACCTGGCTTCAGAAAAAACATTAGAATAGTACCTGAGTCACATCCGGGCAGTGGATCCAGGTCCCATGTACCATCGGCCTGGCATGTGCCGCTCATCGACTGTCCCGTAGGAGCCATGTTCGGAAAATGACAGTTCACCGTCAGCGTACTCCCTGAAAGTTATACTTATTGTTATTTTTTTTCGTTCCAATAGCAGATAAGGATAAAGTTCAACCAACCAGCCCCGTATCGGCTATCAAACGTGACGATCTCACTCGCAAACGTAATGTTCTTTATCGCATCCTCGGTGTTGATCGGCGGCGGACACGCTGCAACGAAGCTCAGTTGAACATGGATGTTGCTTTTTTTATAATTTAATGATTAAGATGAAGACAAATGATTATTAATGCAAATTTTATGCAATTTATTCTTCGAAATAATCCTTTGTGAATACAAACTCGGCACGCATGTGTAGTTGACGTTCCAGATGTTGACCCCAGTACATTCAACCGTCACTGTTGCCGACGCGTAGTCCTCGGCGAACGCATAACCTGCCAACAATGTCTTGATTGATTGACTGTTTTAATTTCAATCTATATTATTTTTATGTGTTTTATTCCAAAATAATTATTGATTTATTATTATTATTATTTCAGCTCCTATACCAACCCGGATAACACTTTATGTCCAGACTGTTCCCCACGGGCACCTGGCCGGCGGCTGTCAGTTGCGCCGAGTCATTGGTGTACGAATGGTCAATTAGGTCACAAACTGGAAATTAAAAAAGTAAAAAAATATTTCAAAATTATATTTAGTTTTACGTTATCAGATTTCTAAGATAATTATATTAAATATTATCACAACTGAACGACGGCCTGTGGCCTTTGAGCACTTCAAACCGTTCCCGAAACACTCGAGCCGTACACCAGAGTTCATGCGAGTTGGCACCATCCACACCCCACATACACAACTTCATTCCACAACCTTTGTGCTATTAAAACTATTACTAATGCATATTTTCACACCATTATAAAGATTCAGACACGCTCGTTTTAAACCTTTTCCGCCTATTTGTTTTAATATTGTGATTCATCATACTTTCTCTTAGCCAAGTCTGCTTATTGACCGAACGAAGAAATAAAAAAATTACAGATAAAAATCACCAACCCTGAATGCAAACGGGAACATCAGTGACATTCCAGTTGTCCGTGTCCAGGCATTCAATGATGCTGAGTGGCGCCGGGTCGTAGAACACGTACGTGTCATCGCAGCTGACAATGGCCACCGTGGACACCGGATGCAGACTATCGTCGCGAGTGTCGTTGTACTCGACGATCCTACCGATGGCAGCGGGCACATCTTGGCAGGCTGCAAATTGACATTGAAAATGCTTCGTTGGAAAAAAACTGTACTCAAAGGTTGTACTGGACGAATCTGCCATTAGCAGCTAGCAGATCTTGGCAGGCTGTGAGTTTCACAATTGAAAAACCTTGTGGTTTGATAACCTGATAAATTTACTTTACGATCCTATTGATAGTAGCAAGCAGATCTTGCCAGGCTGAAATTTCATATTGAAAATACTATCTGCGCTGTGCACCTACGCACTATTTTTGGAACATGTAACTAAGGACTATATTTTAAATGTGCGCACGCGCGTAACGTGTGTCAGTGCACATAAAAAATTTGGATTAATGATGACTCGCTTTAATAGACGGTTTTAGGTAAATGAGCTCAAATATTATTTAGTTGAAAAACGTACTACGTTTTGACTGACAAGTATCATAGAAACGAAACGGCACAACAATTTTACAAGAGTAAAACAACGAAATTGCATTCCGTGTCATGTGCCATAAAATACAGTACGAACATTTGGTTAAGAATGCAAGTCATGAAACTGAAATCCAATATTTATGGCTACGACGCTCAATGGTCATGATGTAATTAGAAACGCACCACTAGCTTTGGATTAATGTGAATCGATTTAATGACAAAACGCGCATCATCCATGCGGAGTAAGTGGGCTCGTGGTATCGATTTTAAACTGGAAATCCTTGAAGTTTTCGGACAATCTCAGAACCTACGTTTCAGTTCTTATATTTTTCCATCACGTTCAAGTTTCACTTTAGGAACTTAAGAGTACCTGTGGTGTAGCGGTTAGCACGTCTGTGCACTGAACAGAAAATTTTCAGTTGCTTGAAAGGACTGGAATTCGTTAAATAATTAGATATAGCTTTTGAGTAATCTTCTAACTCTTTTGACATAGCGGAGCGTTCAGGTCATTCCACGAATCCTGTCCCGTGCAGACGCGGATCATATTAGTCGTATTGTCAGCAGAGTAGTCGACATTGCAGGTCCATGTGGCCGTGGTGTTCATCGGGCATCGCAGATTATCCCTGGCTACGTCACATGTAACTGCTGATACGGTGGTGTCGTTGAGTGGGGGACAACCTGGAGAAATATTTGCATGTTCTGACCTACTATTCATTCACTTTATCTCTTTCAGTTAGCTTAGCCGGTTATTTTTGAATAGGTTAAAATGATAAAACATTAATTTATTGTTTTATTATTGAGTTTTTTATTTTGGCACTGAGAATCTGACTTTAAAATGGTAAAATCTCTTCACGCAGACAGAAACACTGCCGAAATGGCACGACAGAGTGAAGGGATCATGTAAGTTGGAAATGGGTTACAAGTAGCGACAGTGAGCAAAACCGAAAAACACGAGTAACCTGCTTACAATGACAAAATACTAGAAGAATATACCCTCATTTCATTAAATCACCAACTTTCGATACACAAAGGCCGCTCGCCCCAAGTACCGTTAGACACGCACTGAATCGTCACATTGTTGGTCGGATACGTCTCAAACACCCGACCCGGCTGACAGAAGACCGTGGCGTTGTCACCGACGACCACGTCACCGTTGGGTACGCTGTTCGTGCTGATCGACTCGTCCACTTGTAGGAAGAGATCGGTTGGGATCGCGCAGGCTG
Organism: Daptonema setosum; assembly: GCA_964036265.1. Taxonomy (NCBI): domain Eukaryota; kingdom Metazoa; phylum Nematoda; class Chromadorea; order Monhysterida; family Xyalidae; genus Daptonema; species Daptonema setosum. Next base: position 7,655,219 of record OZ038443.1, read on the forward strand.
AACGAAGTTTGAGTGAATGAGTGAGTGAGTTAGTGAGTGAATGAGTGAATGAGTGAGTGAGTGAGTGAGTGAATGAGTGAGTGGGTGAGTGAGTGAGTGAGTGAGTGAGTGAGTGAGTGAGTGAGTGAGTGAGTGAGTGAGTGAGTGAGTGAGTGAGTGAGTGAGTGAGTGAGTGAGTGAGTGAGTGAGTGAGTGAGTGAGTGAGTGAGTGAGTGAGTGAGTGAGTGAGTGAGTGAGTGAGTGAGTGAGTGAGTGAGTGAGTGAGTGAGTGAGTGAGTGAGTGAGTGAGTGAGTGAGTGAGTGAGTGAGTGAGTGAGTGAGTGAGTGAGTGAGTGAGTGAGTGAGTGAATGAGTTAGTGAGTGAGTGAGTGAGTGAGTGAGTGAGTGAATGAATGAGTTAGTAAGTGAGTGAGACCCCAACTTTGCACACAAGTTGGCATCGTGGTCCCATTCCACGTATCAGAATCCACGCAGACGAGGTCTCTCAATGGATCGGCTACCAGAAAAGTGTATCCGTACTGGCAGGTGACTAGCGCCGTCGTGTTGAGGGGATGCAGGCCGTCATTGCGGGTGCCCGAATACGAGTCGACAAAGTATTCGGTGGTGTTGGCCAGTGATATGCAAGCTGTCAGTGAGTGGGTAATTCAGTGAGTCAGTGAGTCAGTGAGTGAGTGAGTGATTTTTCTTTGATTTGCGGTGCGAAAGCAGTCAGTATCATGATTTGTGTCTGAAAGAAGTTAAACATATGGTGGATGAGAAATATGTTATTCATCTGAACTATAAAAACACAGGACCACGATAAACAAATTAATTCACTTAGCAACCAACTTTTCTCGCAAACGGGCACCGATGGGTCGTTCCAGCCCGTCGTCGTGCACATCCTGGTCATGTTGTAGTTGATGTCGGCCGAGTACGGTGGTGTGCAGGTGTAGTTCGCCTGTAGTTGAAAAAGAGGGTATAACAATGAGAGGTAATGGAACTTGTATTCGGCTGAAATCAGGGTAACTAAATGCAAGTCCTGGCAATAGGCGGCTAGTCCCTAAAATTTCGTTGCGGCTTTTCGTTGCGATCAATCAATTTCCATATGTACTTCAGCATTGCAGGTCAGTCGAGAGACTTGAAAAATGAATTTCTACTCGGTTTTATTTAATACTGAAAGCAGCAAAGCTCACTAAACACCATGACAGTAGTGTTGGGTTTTCTGTTGGCGAGTTTTGAACTCTCACCACTAGAATCAAAACAGAACCGTTTTTGATTGTATTGCCTACTAATATTTTTTCTCAAAATACTTCCGTAAAAACGGCTACAAGAATCCTCAACATTTTTTACGACATATCACAAAAGTTTCACCAACAGCTGAGTGTAGCAGAGCTCGATCGTTGCCAGTTGTCTTTGCGCTATAAGACACCGTGTGAACGTCGGTTTCGTCAATCAACAACTCGCAGGCTGAAAATGTAACGCGGCAGTCAACGGTTGCCCTCAAACCCTCAAAAAAATTCTTAGAATTTTTTCCAAACATGAAATTTCTCCGTGCATACTAAGAATGGGGCAACATCTTAAATCCCACCGCTGCGCGGGTCTAACCAGCGTCACGATAGGTAATCGGGGGTTAACGGAGAGTAAAACTTCATATGAAATTTATTTTTGATGATAGGAAATTTCGAAAAATTTCAAGGAATTATTTTTGATGATTGGAATTTCGTGTTGCCGGCAATTAGTTTCGTGCCGATATGTCATCTGCCGTTTAGTCAATAGCTTTATCTGCATCAGTTAGTGTGACAAAATCGCTGAGGCTATGGAAAGTATTTGCACAGCTTCAAGTGGGTATTCTTCGCTGATTGGCTGGAGCGTGGGAGTCGCCGAAGCTTCGCCTAGGATTTACGCTTTCAGCCAGTCAGCGAAGAGGACCCACTTGCTGAAGCTGCGTAGACATTTGTCACATCTTTTTTGTCCTGTATTGTAATATAGCTTGGTCAGGGTTTCTTGTTATCAAAAACAAATTTCGTGGGTTGGTTACTCACATATGCCGTGAATTAGGTGCAAAGTTTTCATTTTATCTATATGTTATGTAAAAAAGAAGTTAATTCTCGAAATTTTGAAAACGCGCCAAAAACTGATTTGAATTCAAATCGCGCGCCAAAAACTTTTGTGAGTAACAAGAAACCCTGGATAGGCTATACTAACTGTTCTCACAAAGTGGATACGAGTCGTACACTCCTCTGGCGATACACTTAACGGTGATGTCCGACGTTAGAGAATGATTGACGAAAGTGAAGTTGGTGTTGCAATGCACGACTACCGTATCGTTAACGGGCACGTTCCACTCAGAAGTCAGCATCGAGTATTCGTTGCTTTCGTCGTCAATCTCCGTGTTCGAGTAGTTGAGGCAAACTGCAATGAAACATTTCGTGTCATGTTTCTGTTGTTTGTGCAATGATTCTAGTTGAATTCATTTTTTTAGTACATTTAAACTTCCTATATCTTTTTATTGATTATTTTTCCAACCGTCTGGTATGAATGATTTCAAAGTTCAAAAGTTATTGGTGGCTAGGTAAGATTTCGACGTCGTACGAAGATGTTTAGTCACTTGGAACAGTGTGTCAAGCTCTTTTAAATCTGTCGAAACACATTGGTTCCAACTCTACTATGTATATTACTTATTTTGAAATGCATGATTCATTCACTGTTTCTTATATTTCCTTGTTTGGGTTTCAGTTTGAGCTAGTGTTACATATTAATGTCCACGGATTTTTAATGGGGTTATCACTGCGGTATCTTTATGAAAGATCTGATGGTCTCCGACATACACGAGCTTGTTATCCGTACTACGGCTAAATACTATCAGCTCTATTCTCAGGACCTCATATTAAGTAAAAACTAGTTTGAGACAAAATGAATCTTTGTTAGAGGTCCAGAAATTTGTTGTCTACTAACTCTTGATTCACAAAAAAAATATTCAGCTGTTAACTAATTTGAAGTGACTCTTTCCTCTTTCCAACCTGGCACGCACTGTGGGAGCGCGGTGCTGTCCCATGTGTCTTGATCGGTGCAGTTGAATGTGACTTGGGCATCGGCGAGCAGCAGTTCATGACCTGAATGAAGACAAGTTCATTCAATCAGAAAGCGGAAGTTTCTGGAACTCATTTCGAAGGGATCAGAATAAAACCCATGTCAAAACCTTTTCCAAAACTAAAACCTAAGTTAAAGTCAATATCCAAGCGCACGCTCAGTACCCAAGTTTGAGCTTAGTCAGATTCCACGCCTGAGCCTTGCAACCACGCACCCTGAGCCCTAGCCTAAACCTTAACCCAATACTAAGTCTGAGACCGAGCCGAAGTCTAAACCGTCTACAGTCTACAGTATAGGACAAATTCGCCGGAGCAATAACAAGTGTGTGCGCAGCTTCAGCAAATGGGCCCTTTTCGATGATTGTTTAACAGCGTAAATCATAGCCGAAGCTTTGGCGACTCCTGGCCAATCAAGAGGACACACTTGCGCGCGCTCACACATTTGTCATATGTACATAGCTTCGGCGTTTTTGTCACATCTTTTCATCCAGTAATGTAAGTCTAAGCCTCGCAACCGCATATTTCCAAACCCCTAAAATTTTCATAGAATTTTTCCCATACATAAAATTTTATGTGTGCCTTTTAAGGTGGGTAATAACTGAAATACCACCGCTGCGCGGGCCTAACGGCTTAACAGCCTTTCGATAGGTATACGGGGGTTAACGCACAGTAAAACTTCATATGTTTTTGATGACAGAACATTTTGTCATTTAGTAAAAATTCTAGGAAAAATTTTGGGGTTTGGAATTTTGCCTCACAACCTGTTGTGCACGTGACGGTGGCCATCGTAGCCAGCAAATGACGGCCGTCTAGTCGGGTTTGCGAGTACGCAATACTCTTGGTCGTGTTCGCGTCGTTGATCATATCACCGCAGGCTGCAACGTTCAAGTAAAAAAAGAAAAAAATCGAAATCATCACAGAAATCTTAGAATGCTCGAATTTCTGGAACGGACCAAAAACTTTTCTGAGTATTATAAGTTGTTCAAGATTTCTTGTTATCAAAAATAAATTTTGTGGGCCGGTTACGCGCTTATGCAATAAATTGGTAGCAAATTTTGCTTGTTATCTAAGTTTTATGTGAAAAAGATCTCATTTCTCAAAATTTTGAAAGCACGCCATAAACCGATTTGAATTCAAACTGCGCGCCAAAAAGTTTTTGAGTAACAAGAAACTCTGGATGGGCTATAACAAGAAACTATTGATGATTCACACTAACTGAGCTCGCACAATGGCACGGTGGTATCGTCCCATGTGAATCCGATACATTGACGATCCATGTCCACACCCGTGTCGGCTGAGTACGGTGGCGTGCACGTGAAGGTGGCCAGCGTGCTGATGCGCCATCGGGTGTCGAACGTCGAGTAGGTGGCTGAAATAAAACACGAATTTTTTTTACTAAATAAATCCACAAATCAGTTTTTAGGTGAAAATAACAAATTTTTCACCTTGTGAGGACATTTTGGTTGATTTCGCTTTTTGATGAACTAACTCGAGAACAGATACAATGGAGGGAGTATACAACAAAGTGAACTACCTTCAGAAAATATAGTACGGAGTTAACAAACTCGAGAAAACATACAATGGAGGGAATTTACTCGAGGAAATATACAATGGAGTGAACTAACTTGAAAAAATTCACAATATCGGCTCGCTGGCCAAGTGGTTAAGGGGCTAGACTCTGAAACCGCCTGGTTGGCCGCACACGGGTTCGAATCCCGGGGCCGTCACCAACAAGCCTTATGGCAGTCAAACAGAAGTGTGACCTACTGGCTGATGGTCGTTGAAAAGAATATGCCTTGAACATCCGATAGAGTGACTTGGAACTTGATTCAATGATATGCCTTATGGCAAGCACCATTCGTGATTGGGACCCAGCGAAGTCTTAATCCGAGTGAGACAACCCAACAAAAAAAATAGAGTGAACAAACTTGAGAAAAGATACACTCGAGTGAACTAACTCGGTAGATGTTGAAAGGTTGCTGTGTTTGGTGACGTGTTGATGAACGGTGGACAGGCTGCAAAAGATCATAATGGGGAAGGAATCGAAGAAAAAACCCAAAACTTTTTTAATACATTTTTTATGTTTTTGTTTATTTGTTTAGAAAATTTTTCCACGTTTATAACAAAATGCTCTGGAACTTTATGAAAAACAAAACATATTCATGATAACATTT
>OZ038443.1:7665660-7678160 GCA_964036265.1 Daptonema setosum
CGATTCGTTTGGGGCACCATTAAAAGTACGAATTATAGTCTATTTAGAGTTTCGTGTCATTCTGATTTTCAGGAAAAAATTCAAATCAGCTTTTGGCGCGCATTTGAAATTCAAAATTTCAAATCAGTTTTTGTTAAGTATTCCACAGGTTAGCCATCCAAAACGAATTGTGGTTCCGATGACGTATAAATTCGAGCCAATGGTTTTAGGGAAAAACTCAAATCTGTTTTTGGCGCGCATTTGAAATTCAAATTTTCTGTCGAGTATTCCACAGGTTAGTTAGTCATCCAAAACGAATTGCGATTCCAATGACGTCAAGCTGGTATACCATGTACCAATCGAGGTACATTATCGACTCGATTTGGAGGGACAACTAACCATTATAGTATATCATAGTTTCTATGATATACTGATTCTCAGAGAAATAATCCAGGCCTGTTTTTGGCGCGCATTTGAATCTCAAAAATGCCAGTCAAGTGTCTAACAGGTTAGCCATCCAAAACGAATTGCGGTTCCAATGACGTAAAATCGATCCAATGGTTTTCAGGAAAAACTGAGGTCAGTTTTTGGCGCGCATTTTAAATTCAAAATTTCGAGTCAAGTCTCTCACAGGTTACATATCCGAAACGAATCACGGTTCCAATGACGTCAAGCTCAGCCGGTATACTACTAATCGAGGTATATACATGTACATTATCGACTCGACTCGAGGGACAACTAACCAATACAGTATATCATAGTTTCTATCTATTCTGATTCTCAGAGACATAATCCAGACCTGTTTTAGGCACGCATTTGAGTTTCAAAATTGCCAGTCAATTGTCGAACAGGTTAGCCATTCAAAACGAAATGCGGTTCCAATGACATAAAACTGATCCAATGGTTATCGGGGAAAACTTTTAAATCTGTTTTTGGCGCGCATTTGAAATTCAAAATTTCGAGTCAAGTATCCAACAGGTTGCCTATCCGAAACGAATTGCGGTTCCAATGACGTCAAGCTCAGCCGGTATATGGCGGAGCCGAGTTGACGGAAGCTAACGTGTCTAGTTTCTTTAAATCCGCCGAAACACGTTAAAGAGCTTCTAGAGATTCAAGTGAAAAAATGACACGTTAACGTGTCCAACCCAGTGTAACACTCACTGAACATGATGATTGCATGTTATAGCATACAGTTGTTAGGTTGAGTTGAGTCGGACAGCCGACTATTGTGCATCATCTTCTCTTTCATTTGATGCAGCTAACGATTCACAAGTTGGAGTAGCTAACACTACAACTTTTCACTTGAATCCCAGGCAGCTCTTTACTTACAACTAAAAATTCTATAAATTTTGCTCGGTATGACTGTAATCTCATAGTTCACTTTCTTTTTAATACTACCAGTCGGGATATATTATCGACTCGATTTGCGCCACCAATAACGGTACGAATTCTAGTATATTCATAGTCGGAGTTTATAGTTCTTTATTCTCAGAGAAAACACTAAAATCTGATTTTAGCGCGTATTTGAAATATGAAATTTCGTGTCAAATCAAGTGTCCAGTAGGTTAGCCATCCGAAACTAATTGTGGTTCCAATGACGTCAAGCTCAGCCAATGGTACATACTACCAATCGAGGTACATCATCGATTCGATTTGGGCCACCAATAACGGCACGAATTATAGCATATTCATAGTTTCATGTTATTCTAATTCATTGTTTTCTGACTTTGCCGACTTCTCAAGACCATTCTATCAACATCATTCCATTAAGGGACAAACTGATTTAGCTCTGCATTATAAAACATTTTTCACGTTTTCGCAATCGCCAAAAAGGGGGGCGACCACTCGGTCAGTCAGTTAGTCAGTTAGTTAGTCAGTCAGTCAGTCAGTCAGTCAGTCAGTCAGTCAGTCAGTCAGTCAGTCAGTCAGTCAGTCAGTCAGTCAGTCAGTCAGTCAGTCAGTCAGTAAGTTATGTAGTCAATCAGTTTGTTAGTATGTCTGTCAGTCAGTCAGGCAAACAGTCAGTCAGTCAGTCAGTCAGTCAGTCAGTCAGTCTGTTTGCCAGTCAGTCAGTCAGTCAGTCAGTCAGCCAATCAAATTACATGTAAATGAGTACAGTCTAAATGTACATGGGTTAATGACTGCTGACTGACTATCAATACAGTAATCAATCAGCAACCACTCTCGAGGCGCCATACATTAATGTGAGGATTTTAACCCATCCAACAATATTTCCATTCGATTTATCAGGCTTAATTGAAAAGAAAAATATAATAAATAAATTCTGTTTTTTTTCGGATCTAGTAAGACTATTTCAACTATTCCACCGTAAATACTTGCCTGAGGAACGCGATCCATGATTAGTTACATATCTCGGGTACTAGTGGACGAGCCAAATCATCAAAGGGTGGGGAATTTCGCCAAAGAGGGGGAATCGGCAGGAATCAGGCCATTTTACATACATGACTATATTTTTAAACCGCCAAAGAGGGGGAATTCCACTTTTCCCCCCTTCTCGTCCGCTCGTCCGCTGGCAATACAGTCATCAATTAACATCGGTTCGAGGTACCCCAATTAATGTCAGGATTTAGATCCATCCAACATTGTTCCCACTCGATTCATCCTCCCCAGTTGGTTAGAGTCTAGAACTCTAAAAGATTCCGTACGGTCTGCTATGGTATCCATGTTTAACTGATTACCATTTAAGAATATTGTTTGAGAATCGAAAGCACTAGCGGAAGAGTAGGGGTGGTTAAAATGGAATTCCCCCCTCTTTGGTGGTTTGAAAAAGTAAAATTTGTTCTCTAAAGTGTAGGTAAAATGAGCTATTTTCTGCCGATTCCCTTCTTTTTGACGAAATTCCCCTCCCTTTGGAGGATTATGTAGATCGTCCGCCAGTGTCGATGACTGTCATTTACGTAATTAGGATGGTCGTTGTTTGTCTAAACTCGTGAATTGGTATCCAAATGTGCTTTTAGGTCTTCTAACCACCAATTACGTTTTCTCGAAAATTTTGTTTGCGCGTCAAAAGCTGGTTTGATTTCAGAAGGCACGGGAGAAAAAGTTTCCGAAGCGGTTTGGTTTCTGGTCAGAAAAACTCAGTTTTGATACTCATTATTATGGTCACGGTTGATTTTCTTTGCGGATCGGATCCTTATGGCAATCAAATAATTGCAATTTTTAGTATGTTGCCCAATGGTTTTCGAAAAAGATTTCAATTATCGAACTTTTGAGGGCGCGCCAAAACCAGGTTTGAATTCAAATTGCGCGCTCAAAAGTTTTTGACTAACAAGGAACTCTGGATAGGCTTCAAGGTTTTTTATTTCCTTATAATAGACGAAATCAGAGGGCACACAAAATGGCTAACAACTTAGCCGTAGCCGTAGTATGCTATACACATATTGCGATTCCATCAGTCAAGCATTCACTCAGCAAAAATGCATTCATTCATATAATTGTTCAACCGAATATAACTAAGTGATTCATTATCCACAGTCATGTATTCTTAGTCCGATAATCTGATTAAAGCCGATGCGAATGAAATGAAAAATAGTGGAAGAATGGAACGAATTTTATTGCTCTCAAAATAGAATGTGGTTTATGAATAAGAGAAACAACAAAAAACAAAGAGAACTATAATTTCAATGAAAAAACTTTCCACCAGTTTGCTCATCCGCTGATTCTATTGAGCCACCACCCAACCGTTACGAGTTAAGTGCACTAGCGGACGAGAAGGGGAGGGAAAGTCGAGTTCCCCCTCTTTGGCATTCTCAAAAAGTAGAATTTGTTCCCTAAGGTGTAGGTATAATAGCTTGAAAATTGCCGATTCCCTCGTTTTTGACAGTTCGTACGTCAGTGGTTAAAAGTGTCATTAGTTGCTAGATCGTAGCGATTTAGATTGACAGATGGACGTTGTGGCAACGAGCTTGAAACACGTGACGAATTCATCATTGACCAGGGTACAGTATCAAAGTATAGCTTGTTGAATTTAGCTACATGATCGTATGTCTAAGTATAGCTTGTTTTTAAATTAGCTATGTACATGATCGTATGTCTAAGTATAGCTTGTTTTTAAATTAGCTACATGATCGTATGTCTAAGTATAGCTTGTTTTTAATTTAGCTACATGATCGTATGTCTAAGTATACATAGCTTCATGATCGTAAGTCAAAGTATAGCTACATGATCGTATGTCAAAAAATAGCTTGTTGAATTTAGCTACATAATCGTATGTCAAAGTACAGCTTGTTGAATTTAGCTACATGATCGTATGTCAAAGTGTAGCTTGTTGAATTTAGCTACATGATCGTAAGTCTAAGTATAGCTACAAGATCGTATGTCAAAGTATAGCTTGTTGAATTTAGCTACGTGATCGCATGTCAAAGTATAGCTTGTTGAATATTAGCTACAGTACAGGACAAAAAGATGTGACCAATTCGCCGAAGCTTCGGAGAGTGTGCGCGAAGCTTCGGCAAGTGAATGCTCTTCGCTGATTGGTTGGGAGCGTGGGAATTTTTTCGTGAGACTCTCCGAAGCTTCGGCGAGGATTTTAGGAAACTCAGAAGCTATACAGTTGTGAAAAAAACAATTAATGGTAAATGAAATTTTTAGTTAGTATTTTTTTCATTTTATTGTCGTGTGAATGATTAAATCAGTTTATTAATACACCAGCGTCCATCATACATGCCATTTCTATGCGCCTTTGACATTGAAGTTCGCAATCGCAACGTTGTATGTCGCATGATCTACCTTTGATTCACTAACGGACGAGAAGGGGTGGCATTCCCCCCTCTGTGACGTTTTCAAAAAGTAAATATTGTTCCCTAAGGTGTAGGTAAAATAGCCTGAAAACTGCCAATTCCCCTCTTTGACGACTTTCCCCTCCCTTTGGAGGATTGGTTCGTCCGCCAGTGCTTTGATGATATGGCATTACCTTTATTAATGCATTTAAAAACATCCACCAGGCATCGCCGTTTTATTTTTGCTGATTTTACATGTCCCTGTAAGAAAGATTGCGTAATAAAGGTGGTTTGGGTATCTGTAGAGGTGTGGGTCTGACCTTGAGGTATGCTCAAAGACAGAGCTCAATCATTCTGTTAAAAGTGAATAATTAACTTTATCAGACACTTTATTTGATAACCGAACGAAAAAAAATTAAATTATCTGTAACAATTTATCGAAAACAATCATACGAATGAACCAAATCATCATTACATAAATTTCCGATAAGATCAGAAATTTGTCTGTGTACAATCGGATTCATCACTTGCCGAAGCTTCGGAGAGTGCCGCGAAAAAATTCCCACGCTCTCAACCAATCAGCGAAGAGCATCCCCTCGCCGAAGCTTCGCGCACACTCTCCGAAGCTTCGGCGAATTGGTCACATCTTTTTGTCCTGTACTGTACATGATCGTATGTTGTTCGAATATCATGTCAGAAGAAGCCCTCTATTTTTTCATCACGAGACTTCATTAATTGGCCTTCAACTAGGGTATTTTCCCCTCTATTTTCTCACCACGGGACTTTATTCATTAACCTCCAACTAGGGTATTTTCCCCTCTATTTTCTCACCACGGTACGTTATTTACTAAGATATTTTCAAATGTAGATTGAATGCATTTCGTTTGTGCGTGTCTGGGTTTGCTAAATTCCTTATATTTATTATTTTTTCCTTTTTTAGTTGTCTTTAGTTGACTAATCTTTGCTGTTGCTTTATGTAGTGCTTCTGAATATATAACTGAGATTCGAATAGTTCGCGACAACGGCGACAAATTCTCAGTTTTTTTTAATAAAACTCTTGCCACACACTCTGAATTGAAAGTTTGAAAATTAAATGCCTGGCAAAAATATTACGAAAAAACAAACAAACAAAATAGTGTGCTTGAAATTTATTTACAAAAAACTGTCCCGACAATGTCCCAGAAAACTGTCGCGAAATATTTGAACCTCAGTTATACATTGGCTATAACCAAAAATAAACTGACAGTTGACGCATGAAAAACTTTCTCTATAGTTTCAAGAAATCACAGCCTTCCAAGTCACAGTCTCCCAATTAAACAGATCAGTTAGAAAAAATGCTGAAACTGGCGCGCATTCAAAATTTCAAATCTCCTACCCAATGATGATTGCTGTGTTGAAGAGTAATTGTTTAATGCTTTACTCTTGAATGGCAAATTGGATCAAATTAATTCCGTGGCTTATGGTAATGAATATTGATTTATTCTGTTCGATTTACAGTAGTTTGTACCACCAGTCCAGTTTTACCGTTATTATCTCTCGTTATGTGTGGAGGGGAAATTCGTCAAAGAGGAGGTAATCCAGAGTTTTCAGGACATTTTATCTGCACCTTAAGGAACAAAAAAATAATACATATTATTGAAAATACTAAAGAAGGGGGATTTTTAGATTTTCCACATCTTCTCGTCCGCTAGTGTTCAATAGAATATTTTGATTCTCATATTGAATATACTCAAATTTTGAATTTTTAATCATTAGAAAATGATTCGTAAGTTTATCAGATTTTTTGTGTTTCGTCCATGCTCAATAATTTTTATTACCGTTATTGTTAACTAAACAACATTTGTTGCATAGCTTTTTCAGGAACTTTAATGATCCGTTACCACATATTATGAACGTAACCATACATATGTTTTTCAAATTTCATTAGATGTAAAGTACTTTATGCGTTCAAAAACAGGTCTGAATTGAAAATCATCAAGCTTTAACAAGTTATATATAGCCTTGTCACAGCACTGTTTCTTGTTACACTGAATTTGGTAAACTTTGCACTTGTAACCGTTTTGGCGCGCATTCAATTTTTGGCGCGCGTTTGAATTTGGGAGTGCATATAAACCTATCAGTTAATATTACCTTATACTTATCAAAAATACTAGAAAATGTACCTAATTCTTTATAGCTTATACAGGGAGGCCCAAAAGTCTCTACCCGCTGTTTGACATCGAATTTCTCGAAAAAATTATATTTTATGATTGGTGTTCAAATATGCAAATACATGTAAAAACACCTGAAAAATCGAATTATGTTGTCAGATTTGACCTATTTCTCAGGATTTTAATACTTTTGTAGATATTCGCCGAAAATCAGGTTTTTCCTGTACTTATTTGATCTTCAGTCGAATTTTTTTAAATGTAAACGTGTTTTAAGACTCAAGAATTGCATAATTCTGCCTTATGGTGATGTTTGAACTGAACTTATCGCAAAATAAAATTATTATTGGCTTCGACCAGCGAAATATAAGCCAAATTGCGCAAGTCATTTTTCGGACCAAAATCGGTAATTTGGCAGTTTTCAGCCTCTATCTTGTTTTAATAGCCCTAAATGGGGTTTTATGACGATACATCCGCAAATTGGGAGTTGTTGAAGCATGATTATCCCAACTAGAAGTTAATTTAAAGATTTTAAAAATTTTCGATTTTTATCAAAAACGTCGATTTTTCTTTGGTTACCCAGACGTTTTTTGTAGTAAATCATTTTAATATCAACCTGTCTTCCTATATAAATATATCATAAAAACCCAGTTAACACTTGCTTTCAGCAATGTGAACTTCTTTTACAGTTATTTGAACATTTAATCGCATCATTATGTCCAGTTTCCATAGTATTTTGGTCAGAATTGCCTAAAACACACGAAAAATCCGGCAATTTCGGCAAAAACTAAAATTTGAGCAATCCTATAAAAAAATAAACCACATAATAAGAAATTTCAGGTGTTATTACGTATATTTGGATTGTAAAAGGGAATCATGCCATTTAATAAATTTGAGAAATTCATTGTCAAACAGCGGGTAGAGACTTTTGGGCCACCCTGTATGGTTTATTGTTACTACGTGTGGCCTTTCAATGTCCCTGCGCACATGTGAAACATTATGGAAAACTTTGGCAACAGTGTTGCAACAACTTTACGGCGATGACTATTTCGTTTTCTGGTACAGAAATTTTAAGATGCATTGGTGAAACTAATTGTGAAAATTTAATGGGTTGAGTTTTGAAACTAATAAAAAGCAACTGTCCATGATGTTTCACATGTGCGCAGGGACAATGCAAGGCCATACACGCAGTTACTATGAAACAGCCATTACTGTTCGGTAAATAGTGTCCAGAAACCAGGCTAGCAACCGGGCTATAACGGTCGCATCGTAAACAAGTCTGTGATCACAGCACCGTCCAGTCTGTAAGCACCGGTGGACGAGAATGGGAAGGAAAAGTAGGGCCCGGCCCAAAAAAAATTCAAACCAAAAAAATCCATGCCAAAAAAATCCATACCAAAAAAAAATCCACCCAAAAAAAATCCATACCAAAAAAATCCACCCAAAAAAATCCATTCCAAAAAATAACCATCTACATTTTTGCTGTACCAAAAAAAATCCCCCCCCCTCTCTGGCGGTTTCGAAAAGTATTGTTTGTTCATCAAGGTGTAGGTGAAATGGCTGAATCGCCCTCTTTGGAGAAATTCCTCTCCCTTTGGAGGTTTGACTCGTCCACCCGAGTATCTACATAAGTAATTTATTTTTGAACGCTAATGACCCATTCATTATCGCCGTTTTCAAAAATAGATGAACTGAATGAAACTGTAGAATTTATACCATCCTATTTTTTATTTTCATCTCGACATTTTTACGCCGGCCCGCCGGTTGGAATTCAAATAGCGCGCGCGAAAACAGTCTGAGTAACAAGGAACCGTGGACAGGCTATATACGCAGCAAAACTTTCTTTAAAAGTGCTTCTATAGCGTCTCAATAAATAAAAAAACTAAATTTTGAACGCCCATCTTTTGTAAGACTTTTCCACGCACAAGCAAATGAATAAAACTAGCAAATCTTAATTGAACCATATTAAGAAAATGGACTAGCGTCTGTCCCATGACAACAATATGTGTAAACATTACTCCTCTGTCTGCATTCCTTCTCTATCTGCATTTCTTCTCTATCTGCATTTCTTCTCTATCTGCATTCCTTCTCTATCTGCAGTCCTTCTCTATCTGCATTCCTTCTCTATCTGCATTCATTCTCTATCTGGATTACTTCTCTATCTGCATTCCTTCTCTATCTGCATTCCTTCTCTATCTGGATTACTTCTCTATCTGCATTCCTTCTCTATCTGCATTCCTTCTCTATCTTCATTTCTTCTCTATCTGCATTCATTCTCTATCTGCGTTCCTTCTCTATCTGGATTACTTCTCTATCTGCATTCCTTCTCTATCTGCATGCCTTCTCTATCTGCATTCCTTTTCTATCTGCATTCCTTCTTTATCTGCATTCCTTCTCTATCTGCATTCCTTCTCTATCTGCATTCCTTTTCTATCTGCATTCCTTCTTTATCTGCATTCCTTATCTATCTGCATTCTTTCTCTATCCACAAATCTTCCCCTTCTCCTTCTGTTTGCAAAAACTAGTCGCGTATGGTATTTTCAAAAATCATCAGCAAAAAAGTGGCGCGCATTCAAATGCAGTCTCCTAAAACATTGAAAATGGTATATTATACCAAACTCCGCCCACCAGGTCATCGCTGATTGGACGACCGCATACAGCAACATAATACTGAGCAGTCAATCAAAATTCACACCAGTTAATGTACACACTAGCGGACGAGGACGGATGGGAAGAATGGAATTCCCTCCTCTTTGACGTTTTGAAAAAGTAGAATTTGTCCTAAGAAGTAGAACTAAGGTGTAGGTAAAATGACTTGAAAACTTCCAGTTCCCCCCTCTTTGACATAATCCCATCCCTTTGGAGGATTAGCCCGATCATAAGAGTTTGTTCGCTTAGGTGTAGGTAAAATAGCTTGAAAACTGCCTTTTCCCCCTCTTTGAAGAGATTCCCCTCCCTTTGGTGGTTTGGCTGGTCCGCCAGTGCCGTGGAACAAGCCTGCAGTCGATCATGATTTACTGTTTCAGGCAAAGCGCGCGAAAAACTCCAATGTGATGTCCTAAAGGGTCCCAAATTTCCTAAAGTCCCCTCTAATGCACTGACGGACGAGCTAAACTTCCAAAGGGAGGGGAATTTTGACAAAGAGGGGGGAATTGGCCGAAAATAGATCCTTTTACCTACACCTTAGGGAACAAATTCTACTTTTTGGAAACGCCAAAGAGGGGGGAATTCCACTTTTCCCACCCCTTCTCGTCCGCCAGTGCTCTAATGTGAATTCGCTTGTAGACCGCAGCACTAGCAGTCGATGGAACATTTGGTTTTCGAGCTGTATTGATTTTTTTGCAAAAGTTGACATCAAATTAAGGAGGAAATTCACGCACCTTTTGGGACAGTAATTCATTATCCACTATATTACGGTTTATCCAGAATTCCCTGTGTACCAGAAAGTTTTTGGCGCGCAGTTCGAATTCAAATTTGCTTTCAGAATATCTAACCTTTTAATTTGGATTCAGCTGGCTCTTTGATTATCGTTTACTAAACACTGTCTCGGTCAATCTGTCGACCCATTTCTCCCAACTCATCGGTTAAAAATATGTCACCAAAATCGAATTAGTTTTAATGGCTAATTTTACAATCCAAATCTGATGATTTATCTCATTATCCCATTAGCTAGTTCTTACTGACTGAGGTTATTGCGGGGGCGAAGAGGGGAAAGAAGAAGCGGAAAATGGAGGGGAAAGATGGAGGGAAAAGATGGAGAGTTTGGATCCTCTAGACAGGCTCCATCCATGCACTAGCAGACGAGATGGGTGGAGTCAAATTCCCCCCTCTTTGGCGAGTTAAAAAACAATTCTAGTGCAGTTTGTTCCCTAAGGTGTTCAGGTAAAATGGCACCAAAACTGCCCATTCCCCCTCTTTGATAAAATTCCCCTGCCTTTGGTGTTTTGGCTCGTCCGCCAGTGCCTTTCTATTTCATGTACTCATATGGGATGAAGAGCCATGTACAGGGTGTTCCATATCTTTTTGTTTTATTTTTGCTCTCATTTCTTGACAGTATCAACACAATTTTGATGATCGGCGAACCAAAATTTCCCAGCAAGAACTTTTTATCACTGAAAGACACTGATTGAACATTCAAAGACGTGGTTTAACAGCAAAAATTGAAACATGTAAATGATATGCGATATTTTGATGGGGCCACCCTGTACTCTTTTGCATGAGCAGTCGATACTGCTGACAGCAGTTGGAATCGATCAGGAACCAAATATAAGAGCGCTAACTGTTTCAGTGTTGTATAAAACTGTTTTTCAGCTTAACTTGTTTGATCGTGATAAAAAGTTTGTAACCTCTTCCACTGTTTTCACATCATATTCTTCAATCTCGTTGACCAAGATTTATCAAACTTTAAAAAAAAAGATTTTAGAAACTAATATATAAAATTTTGTTTCTAACGTCCCTCCGTGAGTGTGGTGTGTTATGAGAGTGGGGTGTGTTTCCATGACCACTTCAACGTGAGGTACATAAAAATATAAGGGGGGGGGGGGGGGGGGGGGGGGGGGGGCTCAACTACTGTGTACCCACTGGCGGACGAGCGAAGCCATCAAGGCCAGGGGACATTTGTGGAAAAAGGTTTCATCCATTTTCATCCATAACTTAATGTTGACGATACGTACCATGAAGTATGGAATACCACTAGAACAGCCCATATTTCATCTCTTTTTCGTCCACTAATTACTGCGGCCAGTTATTGTCGTACCGTCAGAATCACCGGCGGACGAGCTGAACCTCCAAAGAGAGGGAATTTTTCAAAGACGGGAGATTCAGCTTTTTCAGATGTACATATTAGCTTATTTCGGATCTTTCTACCTACACTCTAGGGAACAAATTCTACTTTTTGAAAATGCCGAAGAAGGGGGAATTCACTTTTCCCACTCCTACTTTTCCGCTGGTCCGACTGCGTATGGATCGTACAGATGACCAATGTCATTAATCAAACAACCGAAATGATGTTAGCCAAATAACAGTGGTGGTCGACAATTACAATATGTTTCAGATGATGAAGTTTAGCTATTGCTTTACTTAAACCTTATAGACACGATTTCCACTTTAGAAACTCCATAAAAACCGTGGTGGATTCTACTCCGATATTGGTAAAGCCTAACCCAGACGTCTTGATAAAATATAAATTTCGCGCATTTTGAATAAAAGTAAATGAATAAACATAAAAAAGTATTTCATGAGTTTGAACAGCATAGAAGAAATTTGACTCGTCCGCCATTCATAGAGGATAATATAGACAAAAAACGTTTGGGACGGGGGGGGGGGGGGGGGGGGGAGGGGTCGCTCCAACCAATGTGATCTACTTAATTGTTGGATTTAACGATTAAACAATCCAGTTATTAACGCGCTGAAAAGTTGCCAATGTGCGGCATTGTTTTCGGCCATGTGACATCAATGTACACTAGCTGCATAAAGTTTCTCGATGAATTATGTTATCGCGATATGTACTCTGATATTTTTATGAAATGTACTCAGCTTGATCAGATGTTTATTGTTATTTGAAGTATTCTGAATAAATTTCTGGGTTTGGCACCGCTTACCATTAGAATATTAAAGCCCTCTTGATTGCAGGAAA
>OZ038443.1:7680051-7695051 GCA_964036265.1 Daptonema setosum
GTGCGTGAGTGAGTGAGTGAGTGAGTGAGTGAGTGAGTAAGTGAGTGAGTGAGTGAGTGAGTGAGTGAGTGAGTGAGTGAGTGAGTGAGTGAGTGAGTGAGTGAGTGAGTGAGTGAGTGAGTGAGTGAGTGAGTGAGTGAGTGAGTGAGTGAGTGAGTGAGTGAGTGAGTGAGTGAGTGAGTGAGTGAGTGAGTGAGTGAGTGAGTGAGTGAGTGAGTGAGTGAGTGAGTGGGTGAATGAGTGAGTGAGTGAGTAACTCACTAGAATCATTGCATGTTCTATATACAACGCCATCAATGCAGTAAGTCGCAGTCATGTTGGCCTCAGTACCATTGGCTGTCGACGGCCACCCATCTTCCGCGGGACAGTCGGCTGTAAGACTCACTCACTCACTCACTCACTCACTCACTCACTCACTCACTCACTCACTCACTCACTCACTCACTCACTCACTCACTCACTTACTCAGTCACTCACTCACTCACCTAATATAAATGAGGAAATCGTAGCAGTAAGAAGCCCAACAGGACTAAGCCAAGTCGAGCGGTATTTGGCCAGTCCATCCTTTTTATGTGATATTACCTTGCATTTTTCTGCAATGAACAGGGCATTGTTAATCTAATGGTAAGCATGCTAACCCAGAAAGTTCATCAGAATATTTCAAATAGCAATAAACATCTGATCAAGCTGAGTACATTTCATAAAAATATCAGAGTACATATCGCGATAACATAATTCATCGAGAAACTTTATGCAGCTAGTGTACATTGATGTCACATGGCGAAAACAATGCCGCACATTGGCAACTTTTCAGCGCGTTAATAACTGGATTGTTTAATCGTTAAATCCAACAATTAAGTAGTTCACATTAGTTGGAGCGACCCCCCCCCCTCCCCGTCCCAAACGTTTTTTGTCTATATTATCCTCTATGAATGGCGGACGAGTCAAAATTCCAAGGGAAGGGGAATCTCTCTAAAGAGGGGGAAGGGGGGGGGGGGGAAGGGAGGTATTGGGTCATTATACCTATGTATGTACATATGTATGTACACCTTAAAGACCCACCGTACTCTTTGTAACCGCCAAAGAGGTGGGATTTCTGTTTTTCCCATCCCCTTCTGTTCCTCTAATGTCCTCCATTCTCTAACGAGTGAAGAACAGAAAAGTGAAGTTCCCCTCTCATTGGCGGTTCCATAAAGTAGATTTTGTTCCTCAAGCGTAAGGTAAATGACATACTTTCTGTCAACTCCCACTCTTCGAAGAGATTCCCCTCCGTTTGGAGGATTATCTCGTCCACCAGTGCCTCCATTGGTGGCTAACGGGTATTTTTTCTATGTTACTAGTCGACGGTGGAACATTAGGTTAGAATGTCTCAAACATGAAAGAGTTGATAAATAAATAAATAGTGGAAATCATTAGGCGCCGCCTTCATACATATGCTGCTCAAATGTCATGACAAAATTTTTTACGTTTTTTTATTTATTTATTTAAAATGGGCGCGAAATTTTTTCATTTTAACAAGGCATCTGGGTTAGGCTTCACCACGAGTAGAATCCACCACGTTTTGATGGGGTTTTCAAAAGTGGAATTCCTGTCTATAAGGTTTCAGTAAAGCAATAGAACAAATTTGGTACACTACCTCATCCTCTGAAACATATTGTAATTGTCGACCACCACTGTTATTTGGCTAACATCATTTCGGTTGTTTGATTAATGATATTGGTCATCTGTACGTCCATACGCAGTCGGACCAGCGGAAAAGTAGGAGTGGAAAAAGTGGGATTCCCCCTTCTTCGGCATTTTCAAAAAGTATAATTGGTTCCCTAGATTGTAGGTAAAAAGGTCCGAAATAAGCTAATTCCCCCGTCTTTGAAAAAATTCCCTCTCTTTGGAGGTTTAGCTCGTCCGCCGGTGATTCTGACGGTACGACAATAACTGGCCGCAGTAATTAAGGGGATGAAAAAGAGATGAAATATGGGTTGTTCTAGTGGTATTCCATGCTTCATGACCCATAACGTCAACATCAAGTTATGAATAAAAATGGATGAACCGTCTACCCCTCTTTTTGGCAAATGTCCCCTTACCTTGATGGCTTCGCTCGTCCGCCAGTGGGTACACTAAAGGGGTGGGAATTCCCCTCTCTTTCTCGGGTTAAAAAAATTTAACTGTTCCCTAAGGTTTGGGTAAAAAGGTTTGAAAAAAGCTTATTCCCCTCTTTGATGAAGTTCCCCTTCTTTGACGAAATTCCCCTCCCTTCGGAGGATTAGGGTGATACATAGGTCATCCGCCAGTGAGTGGGTATAAAGTAGAATAATTGACCCCCCCCAGTACTTAATGTACCTCACGTTGAGGTGGTCATGGAAACACAGCCCTCTCTCATAACACTCCATTATAAACAATATTAGTTCCCTAATGTGTTGGTAAAAGAGCTTGAAAACTGTCGATTCCCCCCTCTTTGAAGTTGAAGTTGTTAACTTGGAGATTTCAAAAAGTAGAGTTTGTTCCTCAAGGTGTAGGTAAATGGGCTCTGCCGATTCCCCTATCTTTGACGAAATTCCCCTCCCTTTGGAGGATTAGCCTGTCCGCCAATGCCTCAGTATGTTTCAAGTTGACGTAGAGATGCCTCGGTAACACACCCTGTCTTATAAGACGCCATACTCATGTATGAATATTCTGGATTTTTTTTTAAGATTGATAAATCTTGGTAAATCAGATTGAATATGATGTGCAAGCAGTGGAAGAGGTTGCATTTTTTTACGCTTTAACTATCAAGCTATGACAAGTTTCGCTAAAAAAACAGTTTTATACAACGCTGGAAATTACGGCGCTTTAATATTTGGTTCCTGATCGATACCAACTGCTGTACACTAGCGCACTGGCGGACTATGAAGTCAAACTACCGAAGGGAGGGGAATTTCATCAAAGAGGGAAGAATCGGCAGTTTTCAGGCTGTTTCACGTACATCTTAGGGGAACAAGTTGCAGTTTTTGAAAATGCCAAAGAGAGGGGAATTCTCCCTTTCCCACCCCTTCTCGTCCGCTAGTGTATCAGCAGTATCGACTGCTCATGCAAAAGAGTACAGGGTGGCCCCCATCAAAATATCACATATCCTTTACATATGTTTTAATTTTCGCTGTTATTTGTCTTTGAAACTTTAATCAGTGATAGAAAGTTCTTGCTGGGAAATTTTGGCTCGCCGATCATCAAAATTGTGTTGATACTGTCAAGAAATGAGAGCAAAAACAAAACAAAAAGTTGTGGGACACCCTGTACATGGCTCTTCATCCCATATGAGTACATGAAATAGAGAGGCACTGGTGGACGAGCCAAACCTCCAAAGGCAGGGGAATTGTATCAAAGAGGGGGGAATCGGCAGTTTTGGTGCCATTTTACCTGAACACCTTAGGAAAAAAACTGCGCTAGAATTTTTTTTAACTCCCCAAAGAGGGGGGAGTTTGACTCCACCCATCTCGTCCGCTAGTGTATGGGTGGAGCTTGTCTAGAGATCCAAACTCTCCATCTTTCCCCTCCATCTTTCCCCTCCATTTTCCCCTCCATCTTTCCCCTCTCCGCCCCCGCAATAACCCTCAGTAAGAACTAATTAATGGGATAATGAGATAAATCATCAGATTTGGATTGTAAAATTAGCCATTAAAACTAATTTGATTTTAGTGACATGTTTATAACTGATGGGTTGGGAGAAATGGGTCGACAGATTGACCGAGACAGTGTTTAGTAAACGATAATCAAAGAGCCAGCTAAATCCAAATTAAAAGGTTGGATATTCTGAAAGCAAATTTGAATTCGAACTGCGCGCCAAAAATTTCCTGTGACACAAAGAATTTTGAATAAACCGTAATATAGTCGATAGTGAATCACTGTTCCAAAAGGAGCGTGAATTCTCAAAAACATCCAAATGATTTCACGTGCTTTAGCTTGACGATGAAGAAAATGTCAGTCGACCATTATTCCCAATCCTGCGTTTTGTGATGTTTTCATTTGATCTTTTTGATGTGAAGTCAACTTTTCAAAAACTTGTTCAGTACAGCACGAACGTTCCATCGACTGCCAGTGCGGCGGTCAACCGGGAAATTTAGTGTGGGACAATAAATTGGAGTTTTTCGCGTGCTTTGCCTGGTACAGTAATTCATCATCGACTACGGGCTTGTTCCATAGCACTGGCGAACCAGCCAAACCCCCAAGGGGAGGGAAATCTCTTCAAAGAGGGGAAGAAGGCAGTTTCTAAGCCATTCTACACCTAAGCGAACAAACTCTACTTTTTCAAAACGCCAAAGAGGGGGAAATTCCACTTTTCCATGACCTCCTTGTCCGCTAGTGGTTCCACGGATCTCATCGCACTTGTTTCTAAATGAATTGAAAACCGTTACGGAAGTTCGAGAAAAGGCGCGCATTTAAAAATGCAGTCTCGTAATCAATCGAACGTCCTATAACTCTTGACTCGTGTACAGTCACCGGTGGACGAGCTAATCCTCCAAAGGGAGGGGAATTTTATCAAAGAGGGGGATTAGGAAGTTTTCATTTTAGGTAACAAATTCTTCAAATCCCAAAAGAGGTGGGAATTCCACTTTTTCCCCCACCCTTTCTCGTCCGCTAGTGCTATAACTCGTGACTCGTGTACAGTAACTCATGTGAATTTTGATTGACTGTGCCATATTATGTTGCTGTATATATGTGGTCGTCCAATCAGCGATGACCAGGTGGGCGGAGTTTTGTAGAGTATACCATTTTCAAAGGTTCAGGAAACGGAATAAGATCTGTTTTTGAACGCAAAGAAGTTTTTGAAGTACTTTACATCTAATGAAATTTGGACAACATAAGTATGGTTACGTTCATAACATGTGGTAACGGAACCTTAGTTTTTTTTCAAGAAACCCTGAAAAAGCTATGCAACAAATGTTTTTTAGTTAACATTAATGGTAATAAAATCATTGATCATATACGAAACACAAAAAATTATTACCATTCTGATAAATTTATGAATCATTTTCAAATGATTACCTATACCATTCAAAAATTTAATATATCGCAAAAATAAAAACTCTGTAGAAGTGTCACAATGGTCTTTCTAGAAATAACGGTAAAACTGGACTGGTGGTACAAACTACTGTAAATCGAACAGAATAAATCAATATTCATTACCATAAGCCACGGAATTAATTTAATCCAATTTGCCATTCAACGAGTAAAGCATTAAACAATTACTCTCCAACACAGCAATCACCATTGGGTAGGAGATTTGAAATTTGAATGCGCGCCATTTTCAGCATTTTTTCTAACTGATCTGTTTGATTGGGAGACTGAACTTGGAAGACTGTGATTTCTTGAAACTATAGAGAACGTTTTCCATGCCTTCATCTATCTTTTTATTTAGGGCTTACGGCCGATGGATATTCAGAAGCACTACATAAAGCAACGACAAGGATCAGTCAACTAAAGACGAATAACTAAGAAAAAAAATATAAGGAATTTAGCAAACCCAGTCACGCACAAACAAATGTATTCAATGAAAATACCTTTGTAAATAACGTCCCGTGGTGAGAACATAGAGGGGAAAATATAATAGTTGAAGGCCAATAAATAAAGTTCCGTGATGAGAAAATAGAGGGGAAAATACCTAAGTTGAAGGCTATTGAATAAAGTCCCGTGATAAAAAAATAAAGGGCTTCTTCTGACATGACATTCGAACAACATGACATTCGAACAACATGACATTCGAACAACCTGACGTTCGAACAACATGACATTAGAACAACATGACATTCGAACAACATGGCATTCGAACAACCTGACGTTCGAACAACATGACATTAGAACAACATGACATTCGAACAACATGGCATTCGAACAACATGATATTCGAACAACATGACATTCGAACAACATGACATTCGAACAACATGACATTCGAACAACATGACATTCGAACAACATTGCATTCGAACAACATGACATTCGAACAACATTGCATTCGAACAACATGACATTCGAACAACATGACATTCGAACAACAAGACATTCGAACAACATGACATTCGAACAACATGACATTCGAACAACACGACATTCGAACAACATGACATTCGAACAACATGGCATTCGAACAACATGATATTCGAACAACATGACATTCGAACAACATGACATTCGAACAACATGACATTCGAACAACATGACATTCGAACAACATGGCATTCGAACAACATGACATTCGAACAACATGACATTCAAAAAACATACGATCATGTAGTCAAATTCAGCAAGCTCTGATACTGTTCCCTGGTCAATGATGAATTGGTCACTTGTTTCAAGCTCGTTGCCACAACGTCCATATGCATGTTCAATGTACAATTCGGTACGAACCAGCAACTAATGGTCGTCAAAAAGGGGAGAATTAGCAATTTTCAAGCCATAATACCTACCTTTGGGAACAAATTCTACTTTTTGAGAAAGTCAAAGAGGGGGAATTTCTTTTTTCCCTCCCCTTCTCGTCCGCTAGGGCACTTAACTCGTAACGGTGGCTCAATGGAATCGGCGGATGAGAAAATTGGTGGAAAGTTTTTTCATTGAAATTATTGTTCTCTTTGTTTTTTGTTGTTTCTCTTATTCATAAACCACATTATATTTTAAGAGCAATATAATTCGTTTCTTCCACTATTTTTCATTTCATTCGCATCGGCTTTAATCAGATTATCGGACTACGAATATATGACTGGGGATAATGAATCACTCACATTCGCATCGGCTTTATAGATTATCGGACTACGAATACATGACTGTGGTTAATGATTCACTAAATTTTATTCGGTTGAACAATTATATGAATGAATGCATTTTTTGCTGAGTGAATGCTTGACTGATGGAATCGCAATATGTGTATAGCATATTACGGCTACGGCTAAGTTGTTAGCCATTTTGTGTGCCCACTGATTTCGTCTATTATACGGAAATAAAAAACCTTGAAAAAAAAACCTTGAAGCCTATCCAGAGTTCCTTGTTAGTCAAAAACTTTTGAGCGAGAATTCAAACCTGTTTTGGCGCGTTCTCAAAAGTTCGATAAATGAAATCTTTTTCACAAACCATTGGGTAACATACCAAAAATTGCAATTATTTGATTGCCATAAGGATCCGATCCGCAAAGAAAATCAACCGTGACCATAATAATGAGTATGAAAGTTAAGTTTTTCTGACCAGAAAGCACACCGCTTCGGGAACTTTTTCTCCCGTGCCTTCTGAAATCAAACCAGCTTTTGACGCGCAACCAATTTTCGAGAAAACGATATTTGGTAGTTAAAGCGCTAATCGCACATTTGGATACCAATTCATGAGTTTAGACAAATAACGAACATCTTAGTTACGTAAATGACAGTCATCGACACTGGCGGACGATCTACATAATCCTCCAAAGGGAGGGGAATTTCGTCAAAAAGAATTGAATCGGCAGAAAATAGCTCATTTTACCTACACCTTAGAGAACAAATTTTACTTTTTCAAACCGCCAAAGAGGGGGGAATTCCACTTTAACCACCTCTTCTCTTCCGCTAGTGTTATCGATGCTCAACAAAGTTCTTGAATGCCAAACAGTTAAACATGAATATCATTGCAGACCGTACGGAAACTTTTAATTTCTAGACTCTAACCAACTGAGGAGGGTGAATCGAGTGGGAACATTGTTGGACGGGTCTAAATCCTGACATTAATTGGGTGCCTCGAACCGATGTTGATTGATCACTGTATTGATTGCCAGCGGACGAGCGGACGAGCGGACGAGCGGACGAGAAGGGGGGAAAGTGGAATTCCCCCTCTTTGGCGGTTTAAAAAATATAGTTATGTATGTAAAATGGCCTGATTCCTGCCGATTCCCCCTCTTTGGCGAAATTCCCCACCCTTTGATGATTTGGCTCGTCCACCAGTACCCGGAATAACTATCAAGGGACGGCCGTTAGGCCGTTCCCTTAATATGGTTCGATTAAGATAAGCTTTTTTGCGAGTATCTCGATCTAGCCTGTTCGTATCGACTTCTAGTCTGTTTTATCGGTTTTCTCGTGCGATTCTGCATCTTTTTGGCTATTTTTAACCCGGTAGGAAATTCTTTTCATTTTTAAGGTCCGAAAATGATGAAAATGCGATTTTCCGTTTTTTTTTCCTCATCAAAAATGGTGTATGGAAACTGGGTAAGACCTGTAGGGCTGAAAATTGGTACATAGGTCAACTTCCAGCGTAGAACACGATTATTAAACTGTCCCGCAGATCGCATGAAGCTTTCCACCATTTTTGAGGGATTTTATGAAAAAAAAGTCAAAAATCGCAGGCAAAATGGAGAAAGAATCGTTGTATGAGCGATATGGTAATCCGATCAAGCTGAAATTTTGACTGGATGTGTATTACATATGTCAAAATACGATCCGCTATTCAATTCAGCTAATTATCAAAACACACAAAAAAGGCCACGGGTTATGTAAGAGGCAAAATTAGCGAAAATTTTCACAAAAGCTCTATTCCTTGTGACAAACTTATCGAATGGCTATAAAAACTAGCCTATCATATGTGGAATTAAATTTCAATATGACCTCTATTAGACGCATTTTTCGATAAAATCATCGTACTTTGACAAAAACTTGAAGAAACTGATCTAGAAAGTTTCAACGTTTTTGACGATTTTTGCTGCATCGAAAATCAGATTATCTCAAGATTTAAAGCCTTGAAACCCATTGTATTATCTGAATGTCTTGAGTGACTAAAGCTGTATCGAATATGAAAAAAGATGATTCTCTGCGTATTCTCAAAAAATATTTATGAGCCGCCAAAAACCGGTGAAAATTCAAGTTCACTTATTCACGCTGTTTCAGCCACATTGGATTCCAAAATTTTTATTTATACAGAAACCGGAAAAACTTAATTGTCACAGGAGGTCTAAAAAGAGTACATTTCTAAGAAAATATATTTTTAAAACTTGATCAGTCCCTTTAAATAAATTTTTATGATCCGTCAAAATGTACAGAGAAGAAGAAAAATGAGTCAAAAATTTTTTTCAAAGTAATTTTTTTATTCGTTTTTAGACGTGTACCAACATCAATAAAACACCTCAAAACCTCATTATAAAGGTTCTGGAAGTAAGAAAAAAAATTTGAGAGTCACGTGGTACAGCGTCGGCTGTTAAGTACAGCTCAGCGCTAACCTAATAATAGTCAAATTTTAAAGCTATTTTCACACTAGATAAAATGATAAATTTGTGATTTGAAACTTGGTTTGATGTAGCGAATCAACTTTAAAAAAATTTCGTCAAGGCAGTCAAGTGGATAGTGGGGTTGCAAGTTAAACGAGTGGTGCTGGGTTCAAAACCCCTGAAAATCTAAAACAACGAAAGTGTTAAATTGTTTTATTTTTGATTTTATATACTTCTCCCGAACTTCAAATGTATATTTTAGATATAATAAGGCAGCTTTTAACTCTCTATATTACTAATCCAGGGATTTTTTCATCATTATGTCAGTTATGTAATGAATGACTCCTTTTACAAGGAAAAAATTGAAGAGGGCTCGCGAACGATCACTGTTCACAAATATTATTGTGACTCAATATTCAAAAATCTAAAGTTATAAAAGGGCTGAAGTAGATGAAACTTACGAAAAATTTTCAACTCATAGAGTATTTGATCGCATACTGTACATGTGATTTGTTCACACATAAAAAAGTTATAGACAAGCAACTAAAAATGCCCTGAAGGCATGGGGAGTAACGAATATGGTTCGATCCTGGCTAGTCCAATCGTGAAAAAGTATGAGACAAGAAATTTTATTCTCATATTTTAAATAGTCTGATCGTGAAAAAGCAGGAAACAAGATTTGCGATGAATCACGCAAAAAGTTTGTACCTCATTAAGTCAAGAATCAAACCACATTACACGAAACATATTTGGGACTTTTCGGTGAAAACCAAATCCCCTTTATTTCGTCTAGCTCGTTATGAGCATGAGTCATTTTACTTCGGTTTGTGACAAGTCTGCCACGAAACTTTTTTTATTTCATTTTCATTAAATATGTAATGATGGTTTTTTGATAATATGATCCATTTATGTTAATATGATTTTTTTTAAAGATACTTATGTTTTAGAATTGAATACCAGCATTTTGAATAAAGATAAATGTTACCACAACAATCGTGAAAAGTCTCAAATATGTTTCGTGTAATTTGGTTTGATTCTTGACTTAATGAGGTACAAACTTTTTGCGTGATTCATCGCAAATCTTGTTTCCTGCTTTTTCACGATCAGACTATTTAAAATATGAGAATAAAATTTCTTGTCTCATACTTTTTCACGATTGGACTAGCCAGGATCGAACCATATTCGTTACTCCCCATGCCTTCAGGGCATTTTTAGTTGCTTGTGTAATCATGGATGCATGTAGCATTGCTCAGGTAAGTATTTACGATGTAATGCATGGAAAAGTCTTACTAGATTCCGAAAAATAGCAGAATTTATTTAATTTTCCTATTCAATCAAGCATGATAAATCGAGGGGAAACATTGTTGGATGGGTTAAAATTCTCACATTAATGTATGGCGCCTAGAGTGGTTTCTGATTGATTACTGTATTGATAGTCAGTCAGCAGTCATTAACCCATGTACATTTAGACTGTACCCATTTGCATGTAGTTTGACTGGCTGACTGACTGACAGACTGACTGACTGGCAAACAGACTGACTGACTGACTGACTGACTGACTGACTGACTGACTGACTGATTGACTGACTGACTGACTGGCAAACAGACTGACTGACTGACTGCCTGATTGCCTGACTGACCGACAGACAGACTGACAAACTGATTGACTGACTGATTGACTAACTGACTGACCGAGTGGTCCCCCCCCCCCTTTTCGGCGATTGCGAAAACGTGGAAAAGGTTTTATAATGCAGAGCTAAATCAGTTTGTCCCTTAATGGAATGGTGTTGATAGAATGGTCTTGAGAAGTCGGCAAAATCAGAGAGTGAAGAATTAGAATAACGCGAAACTATGAATATACTACAATTCGTGCCGTTAGTGGTGGCCCAAATCGAATCGATGATGTACCTCGATTGGTAGTATGTACCATTGGCTGAGCTTGACGTCATTGGAACCGCAATTCGTTTCGGATGGCTAACCTTCTGGACACTTGACTTGACTCGATATTTTGAATTTCAAATACGCGCCAAAATCAGATTTTAGTATTTTCTCTGAGAATAAAGAACTATAAACTCCGACTATGAATATACTAGAATTCGTACCGTTATTGGTGGTGCAAATCGAGTCGATAATATATCCCGACTGGTAGTATTAAAGAGAGAGTCAACTATGAGATTACAGTCATACCGAGCAAAATTTATAGAATTATTAGTTGGAAGTAAAGGGCTGCCTGGGATTCAAGTGAAAAGTTGTAGTGTTAACTACTCCAACTTGTGAATCGTTAGCTGCATCAAATGAAAGAGAAGATGATGCACAATAGTCGGCTGTCCGACTCAACTCAACCTAACAACTGTATGCTATAACATGCAATCATCATGTTCAGTGACTGTTACACTGGGTTGGACACGTTAACGTGTCATTTTTTCACTTGAATCTCCAGAAGCTCTTTAACGTGTTTCGGCGGATTTAAAGAAACTACATAGACACGTTAGCTTCCGTCAACTCGGCTCCGCCTTATACCGGCTGAGCTTGACGTCATTGGAACCGCAATTCGTTTCGGATAGGCAACCTGTTGGATACTTGACTCAAAATTTTGAATTTCAAATGTGCGCCAAAAACTGATTTAAAAGTTTTCCCCGAAAACCATTGGATCGATTTTACGTCATTGGAACCGCGATTCGTTTTGAATGGCTAACCTGTTCGACAATTGACTGGCAATTTTGAAATATATTTGCCCGCCAAAAACAGGCCTGGATTATATCTCTGAGAATCAGAATAGATAGAAACTATGATATACTACATTGGCTAGTTGTCCCTCCAAACCGAGTCGATAATGTACCTCGATTGGTAGTATACTGGCTGAGCTTGACGTCATTGGAACCGCAATTCGTTTCGGATAGGCAACCTGTTGAATACTTGACTCGAAATTTTGAATTTCAAATGCGCGCCAAAACTGATTTAAAGTTTCCCTGAAAACCATTGGATCGATTTTACGTCATTGAAACCACAATTCGTTTTGGATGGCTAACCTGTTCGACACTTGACTGGCATTTTTTGAGATTCAAATGCGCGCCAAAAACAGGCCTGGATTATTTCTCTGAGAATCAGAATAGATAGAAACTATGATATACTATAATGGTTAGTTGTCCCTCGAAATCGAGTCGTAATGTACCTCGATTGGTAGTATACCGGCTCAGCTTGACGTCATTGGAATCGTAACTCGTTTCGGATGGGTAACCTGTTGGATACGTGACTCGAAATTTTGAATTTCAAATGCGCGCCAAAAACTGATTTAAAAGTTTTCCCTGGAAACCATTGGATCAATTTTATGTCATTGAAACCGCAATTCGTTTTAGATGGCTAACCTGTTCGACAATTGACTGGCAATTTTGAAATTCAAATGCGCGCAAAAAACAGGCCTGGATTATTTTATTTCACTAAAATCTGAATAGATAGAAACTATGATATACTAAATTGGTTAGTCGTCCCTCCAAATCGAGTCGATAATGTACCTCGATTGGTAGTATACCGGCTCAGCTTGACGTCATTGGAATCGCAATTCGTTTTGAGTGACTGACTAACCTGTGGAATACTCGACAAAAAAGTTGAATTTCAAATCGCGCCAAAAACAGATTTGAGTTTTTCCCTGAAAACCATTGGTTCGAATTTATACGTCATCGGAACCACAATTCGTTTTGGATGGCTAACCTGTGAGATACTTAACAAAAAATTTTGAATTTCAAATGCGCGCCAAAAACAGATTTGAATTTTTTCTGAAAATCCGAATGACATGAAACTCTAAATATACTATAAGTCGTACCTTTAATGGTGCCCCAAACGAATCGATAATGTACCCCGATTGGTAGTATAACCGGCTCAGCTTAATGTCATAGACATTTGACAGGGACCATTTAAATTAAAGCTCGTTGTTGTTATAGCTCAACCAGGGTTTCTTGTTACTCATGGAGATTTTGGCGCGCACTTTGAATTCAAATCTGTGTTTTTTGGCGCGCTTTAAAATTGTCGAAAAACGATGCATTTTTTCTTATGGCATTCGCATAAGATACGAACGGGGTGCAAAATTCATCTCAAACGTTTTTACATGATTTATGCAAATTATTTTCATTAACAGGATACCCTGACCAAGCTATAATGCACCATTGGCTGAGTTTGACGTCATAAAAACCACAATTCGTTTGGACGGCTAACCCACTAGCGGACTAGAAAAGATGAGAAGAATAAAATTCCCCCTTTTTGGCGACTTCAAAAAGTTGAGTTTTTCCCTAAGAAGTAGTTAAAATGACCTTAAACTTGCCCATTCTCCCCTCTTTGACAAAATTTCCCTCCCTTTGGAGGATTAGCTCGTCCGCCAGTGGGCTAACCTGATGGATAATAGACAGAGATCATTGGAATCAAGCTTGTTGTTATTATAGTTTGGTCAGGGTTTACCATTACTCTGACGAATTTTGGCGTGCATTTGAAAAATTCAAAGGTGATTCTGGCACGCATTCAAATTTTTTTGAAAAATCATTTCTAAGTACGTTTTATTTTATTTGTTAGACACCTGACTGGGACTATGTAAATCAGATTCGTAGTTGTTATAGCCAGAGTTTGGCCCCGGGTTTCTGGTTACTTTTAAAAAGTTTAAAAGTCTGCCAATATTTAGTCTTGAATTAAAATTGTGTCCACCAAAAAAAATTAACACCCTGTTTAGAGACCACCCTGTTTAGGCAAATTCAAATGATTCATTGAAATTTTGTCGCTTCCCTCGTCAAGTGGTTAAGGCGTCGGCTTCGCTCGCCGACGTTTCTGGCTCGAGTCCCGGGTTGAGACACAGCGCATTCAAGAACGTTGTTGATGATCAGTGATTGTCATTGTGAATCGGATGACCGTTATTTCACTATTGTGACTTGGTATCCTACTTTGCTATTATGGCATAACAACTGAATAAATTTGATTGATTTTTTGAATTTGATTCTTGACCATATTTCACAGTCATATGCGCAAATTTCGGTAAGGTTCATTTAAGTTCCTATTTATGTGTACAAACTAAAAACACGATACACATTATGTTGTGCATATAAAGAGTGAACTTTCGCCATCGTACATTAAACAAGCATGAGTTGATGATTACAATTGAATTCACATAAAATGAACTCTTTCTAGTTAAGCTTACAACGATTGAACTCACATAAAATGAGCTTACATAAGTTGATCTTACATCGAATGAACTCACATAAAATGAGCTTACATAAATTGATCTTACATAGAATGAACTCACATAAAATGAGCTTACATAAGTTGATCTTACATCGAATGAACTGACATAAAATGAGCTTGCATAAGTTGATCTTACATCGAATGAACTCACATAACAAAAATTGAGCTTACATAAAAAACTCGCATAAACTTATAATACATAAAATGAACTCACATAAATTGATCTTAAATAAAATGAACTCACACAAAATAATCTTAAAGAAAAAAAACTCACATAAATTGATCTTAAAAACTCCTATAAAATGATCTCACATGAACTCTAATTGTGAATCATAATCACATAGTTTGTGTGTCTGGTTATGTCATCCATACGGTTGCGTCACGTATTCTACATCGGACATCGGTGCGGTGGCTCCGCCAGCCGAAACCCATATCACAAATACGATCACAAACACCGTGTAACACAATGGCGTTACTACGCGTGATACCTGAAATAACACAAAATTAATCAGTTACAACTCATCCCATTACACAGGTCTAATCAACCCACCAGCGGACGAGAAGGAGTGGGAAAGGTAAAATCCCCCTATTGGCGTTTC
>OZ038443.1:7702551-7706429 GCA_964036265.1 Daptonema setosum
GTCATTGCAAAACATAATTTTTTATTGCTTTTCACTGATACATTTGTGAGTTAATGAAAGGTCTTACAAAAAAATGTCCCAGAAAAGAGTACTAATAAAATTTTCTAACTACACATATTGACACACAGCACATTCATACGTTCATACATCGTACTGTAGTTCCATAGCCTAGATATGCAATTATTTTTCATTAAAGCCATGTTCACAAATGTCACGTAAAAAGTTTGGACCTCTAATTAATGTCATCGATCACAACATTATACACACTGTAAATTGTTTTTGTTTTGCGCGACAAAAATCATGAACTAGTGTTACTTGTTTTTTTTGTATTTTTTTGTCAAGCGGTCGGCTGATGACGATTTGAGAATGGTAGTTATAACTAAGGTTCGAATATTTCGCGACAGTTTTCCAAGACATTGTTGGGACAGTTTTTTTGTAAAAAAAATTCAAGCACACTGTTCTTTGTTTGTTTTTTTTGTAAAGTTTTTGACTGGCATATTAATTTTAAATTTTCAAATTAGAGTGTGTGGCAAGAGTCTTATAAAAAAATCCGTGAAATTGTCGCCTTTGTCGCGAAATATTCGAACCTCAGTTATATAACCGAAAATGATTTATTGTTTCGACCAACACCCTTTCCATTCTCGATGTACGATTGTTTTTCGATGAAGATATCGTCGGAGAAAATCTCTTCCAAGGAGACTTTTCCCCCACTGAACTGACGATATCTCGATCGAGAGAAAATCTGAAATCATGAATCATTAGGACTTTTAATGATGATTCACAAACCTTTTTAAGGCGGATATTTATTTTCAACTACAAATCAAGGCATCTCGTGTTTGGTAGCTTTTACAAATGATGTCAGTAAACACTGTCCACTGGTTCGGTTGGTTGATAGTTAGACTTGGTTAGACTAGGTATGGAGTTCGAATCTCAGCTGCAGCGTTCGATGGTCGATGATCAGTGAATGTCATGTAAATAGGGTGACCGTTATTTAACAATACTATAGTGAGTGAGTGAGTGAGTGAGTGAGTGAGTGAGTGAGTGAGTGAGTGAGTGAGTGAGTGAGTGAGTGAGTGAGTGAGTGAGTGAGTGAGTGAGTGAGTGAACTTGTGAAGTGGTATTCAATTTCGCTCTTATTGCATAACAAATGAATAAATTTGATTATGTTTTTCAACCCGGAACCTCAACATACCACTGATAATCATGTTCATGGCATCTATATCAAGCTACTGACTCACTCACTCACTCGCTCACTTACTCACTCGCTCACTCACTCACTCACTCACTCACTCACTCACTCACTCACTCACTCACTCACTCACTCACTCACTCACTCACTCACTCACTCACTCACTCGCTCACTTACTCACTCACTCACTCACTCACTCACTCACTCACTCACTCACTCACTCACTCACTCACTCACTCACTCACTCACTCACTCACTCACTCACTATCTCGCTCACTCACTCACTCACTCGCTCACTTACTCACTCGCTCACTCACTCACTCACTCTCTCACTCACTCACTCACTCACCCACTCACTCACTCACTGCCTCAATCCCTTACTCGCCCAATGCAGTCATGAAAAACTGATAGATTTATGAAAAAAATGTAGACACAAATGTGCACTTCAGATGTTAATAATTACATAATAAATTAATTTTTTATAAAGAAAGAAAAACATACCTCGTTTTACATATCTCTCGACAGAACACCGGTTAATTGAATAAACCGTGCTTTTTCACTGTACGCAGTTGATTTCGGCTTTTTATTTTCATTATCTAAGTGAAAAATTTTACATAAAAAACGCTAACACGATCAACTCGATTGACATCTGAGACAAATCGAATGACCAATTTGTGTAATTTGTTACAGCGTCTGAACGTGTTAATTTAATTGCATTTACCGCAAATTTAGCGTTCTATTGATTTGCTCTTTTTAACGATTTACAAATGTGCAGAAGTTCGAAGTTTTAAACCATTCTATATATTGGTAAAAATTAGAATCTGGTGCTAGTATTTTCATTTTAGTAAAACTTTCCCGCGCTAGCACGGACATATGCAACAGAATGAGTGATTTTTTGTTTTTATTTTTGTGTGTGGAGGTTACCTAGGAAATTTTGTGTTTCAAGTGTTCTTGTTGATCATCAAATTACTGTTTGGGAAAAAAGCCGTGCATCTATCTAATAAATCCGAGTATCTGAATCATAGACAAACCGTAAAAAATTTAAACAAATTAGCAGAGCAGAGGTGTTTCGGTTACCCGGTTGACCCAGAAAATTGGATGTAATAAATAATATGTAATACTTTCAGCGTGCATGGAACATCAGAGTGAGTGAGTGAATGAGTATCATGTTAGGTCATTCAAAAAGTTCGTGACCTGAAATACGTTGAGCAGTCGTATAAGCCAGAAACTTGGTAGACTGAAACAACCTTTTAATTATATGAAAAACCTCCATTCTTATGTTCATGAAGTTTCTCCACTTCGAGTTTTTCATAAATGTAGGAAGTACCCCGAGGGTATGTGAAAAACTCGTGGTTAGGCTGATGTAACATTCTTTATCAATGTTTTAGTCCACTGCAATGGCTTCGTGCAATGCAACGTTGAATGTCCATTGAATGAAGTTGGGGCATTCTAAACGCTAGGCGACTGCCGCATAACGCGTTTTATGTGCATATGAACGGCTTAAAACTGGAAAATTGCGAAAATCACGAAAATCGGGGTTACTTATCGTAGTAGTAGCGGTAGCTACTACTATATATGATTGGGCCCGAAAGTTTAATTTCAGCCCTAAATAATCATCCTATAAACTTTTCATTGGCACCATTGAATTCTCCATAGTTTAAAACCTGGGGGTAGCCAAAATTTCTAATTGTTTTAATTAACGGCACACGCGCAAGGACCGGCGCAAGCGCACGCCTACCCTTAACGCAAGCAACTTTGTTTTTTTTCGCCAAGTGGGAAAAACCCATAACTGTTTTTAAAACGTCCCGGTTAGGAAGTGTGTTACCACTGTTGTATACACACACGCGTGGTCCAACGAATGTGATGAAAATTGATAGGCTCTCATAAAGTAGCGAGCTGATTTTTTGGCGAAAATAACGGATCAAGGCGCAAGCAAGATACTGAATCTTGATGTGCCATGGCACATATGTGATGGCACATTTTGTGGCTCAAATTTTGGTTCCATTCCATTTAAATCTGGTTAGACTGAATGGAAGAAAGTTTTTTTTGTAAAGCTGACGTTCTGGTCGCTGAAAGTTTTATCATGGAGCTAACAATATAATGGATACTTAAGTGGCACATTAAGGCTCTAATTAATGTTCTTTCATTGCAGGGTGACCGAAAATTCTTTATACAGGGGGATTCGAAATTACAATGCAGGGTGATATGAAATTTCATTTTACGGTTACTAAAACAGTTGTAGTTGATGTCCCAAAAACCATTACAGGGTTACCGTAAAAATTTCTATTCAGAATTTCATTACAGGGTGATCGAAAATTCATCATACAGGGTGAATCGAAACTCAATAACTGAGTGATAAGGATTTTTCCACTTACAATTGCTGACCCAAAAGTCATTACAGGGTGCTTGAATTTTGTCTTTGGCGAAAATTTCATTACAGGGTGACATGAATTTCTCCAATACAACGTGATATGAAATTTTATTTTACGGTTACTACAGCATTTGTAGTTGATGTCCCAAAAATCATTACAGGGTTACCGTTAAATCTCTAATCAAAATTTCGTTACAGGGTGACCGAAAATTCATTATGCAGGGTGAATCGAAATTTCAAAACGAGTAATATTGAATTTTTTTACTTACAATTGTTAACCCAAAAGTCATTACAGGGTGGTTGAAATTGTCTTTGGCA
>OZ038443.1:7706629-7721629 GCA_964036265.1 Daptonema setosum
AAATTGGCCAAAGCGTAAATTGGCCAAAAGGTAAACTGGCCAAATAAATTTAACCGAAGGGTAAATTGGTCAAAAGGTAAACTGGCCAAATGGTACTATGGCCAAAGGGTAAATGGGGCAAATAAAGGTAAATTGGCCAAATGGTAAACTGGCCGAAAGGTAAACTGGCCAAAAGAAAACGTTACACCCGAAAACTTGCCACAAAGTCGACCCGCTTATATAGTCAACTGAAAACTTATGAGCTCATCAATTCCTTCACCCCTTTTTCTGTTTTTTTTTCAGCTTAACAAAGTCAACAACAGAGTGAATTGGTAATGGGTGCTTTTGCCCCGCCGCGGCTGTTTCGCCCCGCCAAAGATAGCTCGTTTCGCCCCGCGAAATTTCTAAGTCGCTAGTCTTTCTAGTTCTTTCTAATTTCGCTAAGTCGTAGTTTACCCAAAAGTAGTCTAGACACAGCGTGCCGTTTCAAACTCACGAATTTTGTCTTTATCAGATGCTAGATGAACGCTCTTTCAACCTGAATTTTCATCAAGATACGAAATCAACCCCGACTTAACACTAGAACCATGAATGTAGACTACCTTTTAAATAATATACCACTGTGTCACATCACTTGTGGGTTGATTTTTTCAAACTAAGGCCCAAAACGAAACCTGGCTTTAGGAGCCCTGACGTGTAATGGGCCAATCAGATAAAGTCGTAGTTTACACACAAGTAGTCTAGACACAGCGTGCCGTTTTAAACACGCGAATTTTGTCTTTATTAGAGGTTAGATCGTTCAACCTGAATTTTCATCAAGATACGAAATCAACCCCGACTTAACACTATAACCAAGAATGTAGACTACCTTTTAAATGATACACCACTGTGTTTCAGCACTTGTGGGTTGATTTTTCAAACTAAGGCCCACCACGAAACCTGGCTTTAGGAGCCCTGACGTGTAGTGGGCCAATCAGATAAAGTCGTAGTTTACCCACAAGTAGTCTAGACACAGCGTGCCGTTTCAAACACGCGAATTTTGTCTTTATTAGAGGCTAGATGAACGCCCTTTCAACCTGAATTTTCATCAAGATACGAAATCAACCCCGACTCAACACTATAACCATGAATGTAGACTACCTTTTAAATGATACACCACTGTGTTACCTTACTTGTGGGTTGATTTTTTCAAACTAAGGCCCACCACGAAACCTGGCTTTAGGAGCCCTGACATGTAGTGGGCCAATCAGATAAAGTCGTAGTTTACCCACAAGTAGTCTAGACAGCGTGCCGTTTCAAACACGCGAATTTTGTCTTTATTAGAGGCTAGATGAACGCCCTTTCAACCTGAATTTTCATCAAGATACGAAATCAACCCCGACTCAACACTATAACCATGAATGTAGACTACCTTTTAAATGATACACCACTGTGTTACACCACTTGTGGGTTGATTTTTTCAAACTAAGGCCCACCACGAAACCTGGCTTTAGGAGCCCTGACGTGTAGTGGGTCAATCAGATAAAGTCGTGGTTTACCCACAAGTAGTCTAGACACAGCGTGCCGTTAAATCGCGTTGCCTGAGAGATTCTACGGCTTGTATGGGGTTAGCGGTCCAAACAACAACTTCCCAGTTTATTGTAGTTTTTGATACATCTATGGGTGGTTATTAACCGTATAAGACGATTTTTTGATTAAAGCATTATTTTAGCAAAAAACGTGCCTCTGAAAGTCAAAAAAATCAAAATTTTCGAAATTTTCATTTTTTGACAAATTTTGACGAAAAATGTTTATAACTTTTGTTCGGTTCATGGCAATAAGCTGAAAATTTATAGGGTTATTTTTGAAGTTACGGCGGTCATTTTGAGCTTTATTAGAAGGTTTTTGCTTGAAGTTTTATTTTTCATAAAGTTACGTCAATATAAGCACTCATGTGCTCATGGTGTCAACTTTGACCCAAAATCCCCAAATTTCGCGCGTACCCCAGCACTAGCGGTTTGCGGCGTTGAATGCTCCATAACCTAGTTATCAACACCTGATGAACCCACCCCCCCCCGCATCGCCTTAGTTTTCGGTGAAAATTTCACTTTTCTGAAAAAATTGCCGAAAAATGATGAAATTTTTGTATTTTTTGCCCTTTGTCGGACTGCTGTGATTGTACAGCTCGCGCAACACTATCCAGACTCCGGATGATCATTGTCCTATTAATTGGCTTCTGTTTGAGCCCTATTTGAAGGAGTTTAAACAATTTTTTACATTTGAAATGCCTCAGAGAAGTTTTTCAATTTGACGTTTTTTTCGATTTTCATGATTGAATGATGTGTGACACGACGCTTCATGATCAAGAAGTTTGGTATGCATATCCGGAGTTTGGCAAAAGTGTTATTCTCATATTATGCTTTCCTTTTCTCTTATCAACTCGAATTTAATTAGAATATTGTCATGTTTAACCAAATTTTTTCATAAAAGGGTGGTTTCCGCTCATGGATTTCCGTTCTTAGCAAACCAGGGTAATAGATCGAAAATCTTCATTTTTACACGCAGCTGAAATATTTTCATATGAAGTAATTGAATTAGTTTTTACAGCGATATTTAGTATTTCAATATAGCAAATACTCGATCAAAATAGGTCCCTTGGCGGCTGCGACATTCGACGGTTAAGAGGCTTAGGATCTAATGCAGTCAGTTTCAAATATTGCTTTTTGATAAAAATTGTATACTGTCAAAAGTTTTGTAACGTCTTAAATATTGGGTCAATGATGTTCAATATTAACGATATATTCAGTTATATTCAGCTGCATTTGCATGTCGATCTTGCACATCACGGCATTCGATTGCCCCATATGTATGATACATGACGCGTCAGGGCAAGGAAGCTTTGAAGACATGTCTGTAGGTCAGAAATTATTTTGAACGCATTTAATTTTTATTATAATGTCATACAGAACTACTTATATTTAGGAAAAGTTGTTTTAGGGAATATTGTTTTAGGAAAATGTGTGCTGCTTCACATAAAACTGTTGTGAGGCTTTACGGCTAGTGTGGCGTAAAACCCCCGTTGCCTTCAATTAATACTCTTTGTTACAACAGTGCTAGACAAAAGTGCATGTGGTGTACCGTTTAGTACTTCTGTGTACTGAACAGAAGGTTCGAATGTTCACATGCTACCAAGAACCAAACAACAAAATCATGCTCAATCTGCAGCAAAATTCAGGAATGACCAATCAGCGGAAAGCGAGGTTTGTGGTGATTGACCAACTTTAAAATATATGCATAATTTCAAACAGGGCGTGTTTTTATACGACTTTTCAGCAGCAAAACTTTGTCACACAACGTTGCAAAAATTTATTTACTAGAGAGACATTCAACTTCCTCATCGGTGACGCGCAATTAGGCACATTAACTTTTTGTACATCAGGGCTAGTCAAAAACACTGTATGCGTTTGACGTTTCGCAGCTGAATTGTGGTTCATTAAAACCCTTTATAATAGTAGTTTTTAACTACAGTAGCATTGTTTAGGATATTAGTTTTTTGGTCTGTAAGTTGTTTTTTTACCACATTTTTAACACGTTGTTCATTATTTCAGGGTATATCTGACGTTCTGATCTGTCTATTCTGACAAACGGAAACTATTTGACAACCAGTCATATAATCAAAAATTGTCCTCAAATTAACCACAATTGTCAGATCTGAAGTTATTGATAAAAGTCTGATAATCAAGTTTTCCCATGCGTTCAGAAAAGAAAACTTTTGAAGTCATTTTTAACACCATTCAAAAGGAAGAAAGATTAACGCTAACAGTTCCTGGTTTGTTCAGCAACCTTAAAATTTTCAGCATTTGTGGACATGGTCTTTGGGGTTGAGTTGTGTTTTTTCAATCCTCAATAAAGGCTAAGAAGTATATAAATTGTTTCCCTTGATGTATCTGAATGAGAATTGTAAGATTTCAACTTATGAATATCCCGATTGTTACATTCGGAACGGATAGTATGGTCAAGCCAGTGTTCAAGATGCCTTTTTGCTACAGTATTTTTGCGTTTTTTTTGGTTCTTGACAAAAATACCTAAGTTAAATGTTTTTATGGATCCTATGACACTAAAAAAGCAACAAACAAAAAATATATTGGTTCAAGTTGTTTTAAGCTGAAAAATTTTAATTTTGAATTTTCTCATTTTCGGACTAAAATCGGTGATTTTCGTGGAAAACGAAGACACTGTTCTATTTATTGCGCATGAATGACAACTTGCGTTCATGTTAAACGTTTCAGAATGTTTTTCAACACTATATTACTTACCAACATCAAATTTTGTCAAATAACAGTTGATATGGCTAGATTATTCACAGAAAACACGGAAAACAGCCGAAAACATGGCGAATTTCGAGAAAAAGATAAATAACTCATAAAAATAAACGTATCCAGACGTACAGAATAAACATTTTCAGGTGTTTTAGCATTTGTTTGGCTTGTTTAATCATATTGATGCAACATAATTTTTTGGAGAAGTTTTGCGTCAACAACTGTATAGGTACTTTTGCCCCACCATGTATGTACATACGTAGATAGGTTATATTCACATTATAATTTGCATAAACCATAAACACGCACTCTATACAGGTGCGACTAACGGGCTTGTCTAATGTGGAAATAATTAGAGACAAAGTAAGCAGTCGAATTACCAAGCAGTACCCTAATTTGACAAACCATTTCGGCTAGTGAATGCTACGCGCTGATATAGGGTGCACCGTAAAGACTCGCACCAGTTTTTTGTGAGGCAGCAGACATTCTCCTAAACCAAGTTTTTCCTAAATATAAGTATCCTAAATTCTGTTTGACATTATAATAAAAATTAAATGCGTTAAAAATAATTTCTGACCTACAGACATGTCTTCTAAGCTTCCTTGCCCCCGCCCTGACACGTCATGTATCATACATATGGGGCAATCGAATGCCGTGATGTGCAAGATCGACATGCAAATGCAGCTGAATATAACTGAATATATCGTTAATATTGAACATCATTGACCCAATATTTAAGACGTTACAAAACTTTTGACAGTATACAATTTTTATCAAAAAGTCAAAGGAAATATTTGAAACTGACTGCATTAGAACCTAAGCCTCTTGACCGTCGATTGTCGCCGCCGCCAAGGGACCTATTTTGATCGATTATTTGCTATATTGTAATACTAAATATCGATGTAAAAAATAATTCAATTACTTCATATGAAAATATTTCAGCTGCGTGTAAAAATGAAGATTTACCCTGGTTTGCTAAGAACGGAAATCCATGAGCGGAAGCCACCCTTTTCTGAAAAAATGTGGTTAAACATGACAATATTCTAATTAAATTCGAGTTGATAAAAGAAAAGGTAAGCATAATATGTGAATAACACTTTTTCCAAACTCCGGATATGCATACCAAACTTTTTGATCATGAAGCGTCGTATCACACATCATTCAACCATGAAAATCGAAAAAAAACGTCAAATTGAAAAACTTCTCTGAGGCATTTCAAATGTAAAAAATTGACGAAATTCCTTCAAATAGAGCTCAAACGGAAGCCAATTAAAAGGACAATAATCATCCAGAATCTGGAGAGTGTTGCGCGAGCTGTGCAATAACAGCAGTCCGACAAAGGGCAAAAAATACGAAAATTTCATCATTTTTCGGCAATTTTTTCAGAAAAGTGAAATTTTCACCGAAAACTAAGGCGATGCGGGGGGGGTGGGTTCATCAGGTGTTGATAACTAGGTTATGGAGCATTCAACGCCGCAAACCGCTAGTGCTGGGGTACGCGCGAAATTTGGGGATTTTGGGTCAAAGTTGACACCATGAGCACATGAGTGCTTATATTGACGTAACTTTTTGAAAAATAAAACTTCGAGCAAAAACCTTCTAATATTACTCAAAATGACCGCCGTGACTTCACAAATAACCCTATAAATTTTCAGCTTGATGCCATGAACCGAACAAAAGTTATTAACAATTTTCGTCAAAATTTGTCAAAAAATGAAAATTTCGAAAATTTCGATTTTTTTGACTTTTGGAGGCATTTTTTTTGCTAAAATAATGCTTTAATCAAAAAATCGTCTTCTACGGTTAATAACCACCCATAGATGTATCAAAAACAGCAATAAACTGGGATGTTGTTGTTTGGACCGCTAACCGTAGATTTTCTCAGGCAACGCGATTTAAGAGTAAAGAAGAAAGTAAAAAGGAACGTAAAATAGAAAGTAAACAGGCCAATTTTCTGTAAAACAATTGAGTGAGAACTTGTATTTTGCTCAAGTTTTCTTCGTGGAAAAGTTTTTTTCATATTTATTTACTTTCCTTTTCACTCTGAAAGCACCCTTAACAGGTTTCAGTTGCCAGTGGGTGGTTCAACGGATTTAGAAAAAAGTCGAAATTACTGGTGATACTTTCTCGGTTTTTCGTCGACTAAAATAATAACGAAAGAATAAAATCTACGAACTGGTTCAAAAATGTTCGACTGCGATTTTACGGTTTTACACAAAGCAAAAGTGTAGCAAACCCACGGTAATTTGAATCGTATACTGTATGTCGTCCAGCCGTCGTGTTACTTGGTCTACATAGAAGTGTAGATCAATTTGAAGAATCGCTAAATTTGATCAGTTGATCGACTAAAGGTAATGACGATTTTTTTGTGATAATATATTGAATTGTTGAATGTGGATTTTGAAACTTCTTTTCCAACAAGTGACATAAAAATATTGATCAAACTTTTTTTCTCATTCGTATCTTGTGAATGCATCGCCGCAAACAATGATTTGAATTCAAACTGCGCGCCAAAATATTTATTGACTATCAAGACCTTGAATAGCCTATAGTCGAAAGTTGGGTTTACGTTTACTGCTTTATAGCTATTATATAATGCTATTACTTTGTCTTGCTTACTATAAACAGTATTAGATAAGAAGTCTCGACTACACAATCGTTATATCATTGAGCCGAATCAAGCCCAACTTCCAGTCTCGGTCATAATTACTTTCATAGTTATAACTTCCAGTATAAAGTAATGTCAACACCAAAGGCCAACGGCCAAACGAGAAAACAACCGCACGAGAGAAAATGACAGACTGAATGAATATGTAAAATATAAGTTGATATATAAGTGCACAAGCTGACCCAAGTGTGTGTCACTTGTGCATCAAAAGCGGTCAACCGGCTAGGTCACAGCACTAGCCGTATAACGCACCCTCACTACAATGCCACATGTCTATGTTTAGCACACGTGCAGTAGCGGTAGAGCAGATAAATATGGAAATAACATAATGTTGTATAATATTACTACGATTACCACTTAGAATGAAACCTTGGGACGAGACAACTCCGACTATGGTATTGAGACCAATAGTCGTCTTCTCCCTCCGACCGAAAACATAATAAAGAACAATTGATAAAAGATAATAAGTAAATACTTGAGATAAATAACAAATTATTACGGATAATATCAATTAATTAAGCAATGCAATGAATAGGTTAAAATCATGAATAAGGTAAAATCACAATCACTGTTTTTATCCATAAAGCACTCTGAAAAGCTGCAAAAGAAAGTTAACAAGTTATGAGTGAGCTATCTAAGATTTACGATACACTATCTGGGATAATAAACTAGTCTGCCCGTGATGACGACGCCAATTCCTGCCAACGCCTGACCACGACACGAGAACGCAAACGCCAACGACCACGATACGACGACGTAAGAGCTCGAACGCATGACGGCACGACCAATGAAGACCATATCGATTTGAAACGGCGGCAGCCAGTTGAATTGCATTCAACTCCTCTCCCTCCTCAACGACGGCACAAAAACGTTAACGCAAAAAACGACGATGACGAATACGCGAACGCAAAAACGACGATGACGCTTCAATCCACGATGAAAAATTGACGACAACATAACAAAATCCTCTCCGGTTCAATTTCAGCGCAAAAATCCATTGATACCGACAAAAATAACGCAAAACTGTCCTCAACCTAAAACGTTGCTGAGGTTGTACAAAAACTTACAGACTCAGCCTAAAACATTTACTGAGCTGCCCGAAAATTCACAGATTCAGTCTAAACCGATCACCGAATCGTTCAAAACATCAGACTCAGTCTAAAATCGATACTGAGATTTTCCAACCGACAAAA
Source organism: Daptonema setosum (assembly GCA_964036265.1). NCBI lineage: Eukaryota > Metazoa > Nematoda > Chromadorea > Monhysterida > Xyalidae > Daptonema > Daptonema setosum. The sequence goes on from OZ038443.1 coordinate 7,714,768, forward strand.
CTTCGGTTAAAACGACATCATAAATGAAATAAAAACCCGTAAAACAACTGCCAGTGCCATCCGTTTTAGGTTGAAGGTCAACATAGTCGTATCGATATAGCGTACCTCACACAATTAACAGACCAGGTGTAGGAATAAAGCATCTCATCCCAAAGCCAACTGTAGAAACATTTTACTGAAAAAATGTGAGTAAAATATAGAAAAGGCAACCGCATTCCGCCACTAGAACAGATTCTGCAGCAGTTTTCGCGACACAACAAACACTTTGGATACTGCCGCTTTCATTCTACCGTGCATCTGACTCAAACGGTGACCCGTTTTGACGATGATGTTTTTAATATCACGTGGAAACTCCGGCTTGATTTTCATCTGATCATGTTCCATCCGATTCTGCACCAGCTTAATCACCGGATCACTGACGTTCACACGACTGAGCTCACCAGCTGGCTGCTGTAGTAATTCGGGCAACATTAGTTTCAACTGACTGTATTGTTCACTTGGCACCGAGAACCATTTATTCATGTCAGAACTCTTCACCACAATCTCGGTCGATGACGTGACTACTTCATCCTGTTCTGTGCTCACCGAAATGACAACGTTCTTATCCTCAGGTTTCTCTGCAACCACCAATGGTACACGCACATCTAGCACATCACCTTCAGCCGGTATCACTGATGCCATCAGACTACGTCCTGTACTAGACAACAGCTGTATCCCTTGTGCCTGCATTGCCTTAGTGCCAACTAACAGCGGTGTATTGGACTCTGTCGCCACATGACATTCAATGACTGTCATTTTTTCATCTATTTTCAGTTCAACGGTGCATACACCAGCGCATACTACTGTAGTCATGTTGACAGCAACCAACGGTGTTTTGCATGGCTGTATCTTCACTCCCAGCTGAGCCGCAAACTTCTGTGAAATCAAGTTCATCTGCGCACCCGTGTCAAACAACACATGTTTCAGTCCAACCGGTTGACCGTTGACTCTAATCGGGTAATCTTCTTCTTGTTGAGCTTCAGCGTTGAATGATTGAATCGGAACGCTCACTGCTCTCACCGTCGCTTCTTTCTTTTCAGACTCGTTCTCCTTTTCAATGCCATTGTTCATCAACATCTTATGCACCTTGGCACTCAACATACCATATCTAAACTCATCGCGGTGTTTCAGTTGTGCTAATTCATCTTTCAGAGCACGCAGTTCAGCTGACACTGCCTCCACATCTTCAACAGGTTTTGCAACACTCACTGCTCTGACTGCTTGATGCCCAAACGACTGCGGTGGACGCTCACCAGCCATCTGTCCCTGGTCTTCGTTACTGCAACTGCTTTGCAAGTGTCCCACTTCACCACATTTGAAACATTCTCGGCCACCCGATAAGCGCTGTTTCTGTTGATAGTCTTGGACCGGTTGACGGAGGCCGCTCCACTGTACCTGGTTGACCCGCTGTTGTTGGTTACCGTTTTGCTGTCGATTCCAACTGTGCCCTGGAGGTGGCTGCTGGGTATCCATTTGATATTGCCCATGTCTCATGTTATTGTTTGCAGGCAGCTGATAGGTTTGCCGTTGATTAGCACTTTGCTGTTGTGTGTGCTCATACTTGACCGCTCCTCCACGTGTCTGCTCCCGACCCCGTTCCCGCTGCTCTCTTTCAGCTCCTAGCTGACTCGGTTTCACAGCCTGACTCCCTCTATTAGCTACTTTCTCCCGGCAGTACTCGTAGTCCTCGATGCCTCGAACGATGGCCTCAAACGGAGTCCGTTTAATTTCCGCCTCGTAGGTAGCTTTCTCTCGGTCACGCGCTGACTGTAATCCAGAAATCAATTGACCTGTCATGTATTGTTCAAAATACGGGTTGTAGTCATCGATCGGACACAATCGTTTCAGAGCAAATGCGAACTCCCGCACCGACTCACCCGGCTTTTGTACTCGACTATGAAAACGGTCTGCCGTTTTGTTACCTCGTCCGTAGCGGCTACCATACTTCTCAGACAAGTACTCCAGTGCTGATAACCACGTCGGCCTGTCGTTGTCTTCCCTGAACTGACGTTTCGCGTTGCCCTTGAGACATGTGATCAGGTGTCTCAATTTTTCTTCATCACTGAGACAAGTATCCTCCAGCCTCGCACGCAGATCCTCAAACCAGTATTTGAACTCAGCTTTGTCTTCTCCCGAAAACTGGTCGTGCTTCTTCATTGCCAGCACTTGTTGTTCGTTGGACTTCTGCATCATGGACATCATCTTATTCATAGCTTCCTGCCAGCTCTCTTTCTCTTCAGTCACGGCCATTCCACTATGAGCCTCCTGTCTATCACGTACTCCAGCTCCACCATTCGCAACTTCCTCAGCCCACTGTACGTTATGATTACTCTTAACTTTGTTGTTTTCAGGCTCAACGCACTCGTCCCGCTGTCCGTAATACTTCTGCTGACCCTCACGCTCAACATGCTGCTGCTGCTGTTGCTCCCACATCGACGCACGACTCATTTGTGATGGCTGAATGACAGGTCTATCACAAATGAGTAAATTGTCGCTTCGTGATATGCGATCCATTCGTGATGGCTGGTTGACGGGCCTATCACAAATGAACAAGTCGTCCTTTTGTGATCGATGAACCGTTTGTGATGTCTCGTTAACTGGTCTATCACAAATGAATAAGTTGTCAGTTTGTGATAGAGGTACCATTTGTGATGGATGCATCTGTTGTTGTTGTTCCCCGTGAGTATCCCAATCATACTTCGATGTCACACCCATTTGTGATCGCTGCTTGACAGGTCTCTCATCCATGAGTAACTTGTTACTTTGTGCCACGCCTCCCATTTGTGATGGCTGACGGACCGGGTTATCACAAATGACTTCGTTGGCTCTTTGTGATAGGCCTCCCATTTGTGATGGCTGACGGACCGGGTTATCACAAATGAATTCGTTGGCCCTTTGTGATAGGCCTCCCATTTGTGATGGCTGACGGACCGGGTTATCACAAATGAATTCGTTGGCCCTTTGTGATAGGCCTCCCATTTGTGATGGCTGTACCTGTCGTTGTTGTCGTTGTTGTTGTCCACCTTCGGGGTTGCGCTCCCTGATCAACGCCGTCCTCCTTTGTGATGGCTGTCCAAAGGGTTCATCCCAAATGAACTCGTCATCACTTTGTGATAGACGACCCTTTTGTGCTGGCTGATCGACAGGTTTATCACCACTGGCTACCATGTCCCTTTGTGATAGGGGACCCATTTGTGATGGCTGGTTGACAGTTCCATTACCCCAGAAGACGTCGTCACTTTGTGATAGGCGGTTCACTTGTGATGCGTGTAATAATTGGCCCGCACGCTCATCCCCGGTGGATAGGTGGCCCATAGATTGTTGTTGTAATTTGCCCGCACGCTCATCCCCAGTGGATAGGTGGCCATTATATTGTTGTTGTATTTTGCCCGCACGCTCATCCCCAGTGGATAGGTGGCCAATAGATTGTTGTTGTAGTTTTCCCGCACGCTCATCCCCAGTGGATAGGTGGCCATTAGATTGTTGTTGTAATTTGCCCGCACGCTCATCCCCAGTGGATAGGTGGCCATTAGATTGTTGTTGTAGTTTGCCCGCACGCTCATCCCCATTGGATAGGTGGCCATTAGATTGTTGATGTAATTTGCCCGCACGCTCATCCCCAGTGGATAGGTGGCCATTAGATTGTTGTTGTAGTTTGCCCGGTGACTCATGACTCAACTGTTGTTGTTGCTGTTGTACACCAGCTGACTGTCGACTCAACTGTTGTTGTTGCTGTACCGCATGAGTCAGGCGCGCCTTGACTTGTTTCACGTCCACCTTCTCTGTATTCTTCACCGAAAAGGCCCATGGGATCGTGTTCACCTGTTGAAAAATGATTTCGGACGCACGCAACAACCATTCAACTCTATCAGCATTATTGTTGGAGACAATTCTCTTAGGCAGAGTTACATGCAGAATAGGCTGATGAACATTCACCAACTCACGCACACTACTGACAGCGCGTTGAGTTTTAACATCATCATTCATGCATTCTTCCAAAAACTTGAGAAATTTCACTTCATTTACTTCACCATCAACCTCCTCTCCTGTTGAATGAATCTGCTGCACTGGCCTCACGACTCGATCGGGCGTCTTCTTCTTGACTGCCGGGCTCGACTTCTTTCCCATTTCACTTCGCTTAAGTAAAACTGTCCCGAAAATGTCTCGGAAAACTGTCGCGAAATATTTGAACCTCAGTTATACATTTACAGATTTTATATTCTTCATTCCATCTCAATCTCAATCAAGCCGATGCCATACATATATTGGCTCAATTTGAATTTATAACTTCATTTACTTCATTTATGACTCAATTTGAATTATTTATGACTTATTAATTTCAACGAAGAACTGCCTTACCATAAGCTTATTTTATTTATAACTAAATTTGAGTTGTTTATGACTTATTAAATAAAACGAAAAACTGCCTTACCGTAAACTAAAGCTTATTCTAAGGTAATTGTTGCTCACGTAAGTTTAGCAGGTAGGTAATCTGCTTTTGGTGTGCCTGAATTGTGAAAAAATGTCAAAGGCAATTTTCACCACAAACTAACGTCGATCCTTTTTCAATAAGTGTACCTTAGAATTTTTTTATAACAAGAAATCTTGACCGAACTGTTCTATTCTATAACACTTCTATGGTGGGAGGTGTTATATGAATATGAATATGAATATGCCATCCGCGTTTCATGAATAGGACTAATTTTTGGTTTTCTCATGTCTGTTTGAATTATTTCCAGTAATTACCGTCCTCATGAATGAAAAAAAGTTTTATCGTTTCACGTAAAATTTAACGGTTTAATGAACTTTCAGTTTGGTTCTCAGTGAACAATATATTTGGTCTTTATGGTTGAAACAAAAACTTCGTCGTTTACGGACTCGCCCGTTGGAGAAGTTGCCTCGAGTGTGTCGAGCGCTTCTGCCGAGCAGGTATCACTCACTCACTCACTCACTCACTCACTCAGTCACTCACTCACTCACTCACTCACTCACTCACTCACTCACTCACTCACTCACTCACTCACTCACTCACTCACTCACTCACTCACTCACTCACTCACTCACTCACTCACTCACTCACTCACTCACTCACTCACTCACTCACTCACTCACTCACTCACTCACTCACTCACTCACTCACTCACTCACTCACTCATTCACTCACTCACTCCTAGCCCGTATCATTGTCGCCGGTGATGGACGAAGCCGGAAAAGGCGATCACAGAGGTCCGCCGTTTTGGGTGGATCAAGACGATGTGGTGATTTCGGGCATGTCCGGCAAATTCCCCGAATCGGCGAACGTCGCCGAGTTCGCCGAAAATCTGTACGCCGGCGTCGATATGGTGACCGATGATGGCCGCCGCTGGACACCCGGTTGGTGCTAAACGAGTTGTCGATTGTCTAGTCTAGTGGATAGAGCGCCAGCCGCGAAAACTGATGGTCCTGGTACGAAACCCGACTTGAGGCGCAGAAAGCCGGATGCGTTGTTCCGGGATTTCTGCCATTGAGCGTGAACGTCGTTTTCTTTACGGCCCGTATGCGGCCACCAATGCGTGTCTTTTAATAACATTTGGTAAGTACGATCGAGAAAATAATTACTTTGAAAAAGTGTCATAAAGTTTTGACGCTGAAACAGATAACTTCTCGGATCAGACGAGGACAGAGCCTGGTCATCGAAGCAACGTGTCAAGCCTCCTAAATTCATGGAAAGCTTTGAATCCAACTCTGCTAAACAACAGATCCAACTTATATTTATAATCGAAAAATTAGAGTTATGAATTGCCTACAGATAAAAAGCAAAATTTTTCCCCAAAGAATTAAATGAATCTCAAGACATTGAAGCCAAAAGTGTGTCTACTTCGCCAGAGTTCTGCAGATTCGGCCACATATTTATGTCCTTCACTGTATTTTACCATTTTGCCCATTATGAGTTTTACGCTACTCTTTCTAATACAGGTTATCACGGTTTGCCAACTCGCTGCGGGAAGCTTAAAGAACTGAACCGCTTCGATGCCGGCTTCTTCAACATTTTGCCGAAACAGGCGAAACGTCTCGATCCACAGATGCGGATGCTGCTGGAGGTGGTCCACGAGGCCATCGTCGACGCCGGTACGGAATCCTTTATATTTTCGTGTAATCTAGTGCGTAAGGCATCAGCCTCAAAAACTAAGACACACGGTGATAAGGTGACACACATCGGCCGAAAGCGTGCTATTTTACCTACACCTTAGAGAACAAATTCTGCTTTTTCAAAATGCCAAAGAGGGGGGAAATCCACTTTCCCTCCTCTTCTCGTCCGCCAGTACTGCAACAATCTGCCACAATTACAGGCGTCGATCCACAAACGATTCGCGGCTCCCGAACGGGCGTCTTCGTTGGGTTTTCCATGTCGGAGACGTTTTCGACGCTGACCCGGAACGCTGATGAACCCAGTGGCTACGCGTTAACGGGCTGCACTAACTCGATGTCTGCCAATCGGATATCGTATAGTTTTGACTTTCGCGGACCGAGCTTCCCGGTTGATACGGCCTGTTCGAGTAGTCTGGTTGGTCAGGGTATGACGGTTGATGGTTGATAATAATTTGTGATAGAAATTTGACTGAGTCCTTCGATAAACGAGATTTACTCCAAATTATTCAGTTGGCTCTCCAACTGGCCGTTGACCACATTCGACAAGGACATTGTGACCAGGCTGTTGTTGCTGGTAGTATGATTGACCTGCTTCCCAATGTCAGCCTGGAGTTTTTACGGCTCGGCATGCTGGCAGACGATGGTTGGTTTTTCCACTCACTCACTCACTCACTCACTCACTCACTCACTCACT
>OZ038443.1:7731629-7745242 GCA_964036265.1 Daptonema setosum
TTTATTTTAAGCCATCAAGGCACACTAATACCATATCAGAATGGTGTTTTCGAAGTGGACAGAGAATTGAATAAACTAACGTGCATCGTCGAAAACCCAGAGCAATGCGTCGAACTTAGGACTTCGAGGCTGGCGTGCTCCGCATTAGACTGGAAAAGCGACATGTTAAGAGTTTTTCCAAAGAACTACATTCATAATTTGTTAAAATGAACTCGGTGAGCTGGACTGAACTCTACCATGTGTGTGTGGGCTTTCATGACAAGATGAATGTGTGGTCGTGGTTTTGGTTGAGTCCATTGGTCATTGCATTGAAAAGTGAACGGGTTTATTTTTGACTTTTTTATTGAGTTCTCAGTTTTGCGAGCACTCTTACAAAAAGCGGATTGTATCTGAGTATTTCAGACCTGAAACTTTATATAATAACTGTGCTGAGCTTTATTACTATTCATAGGTCATCAGCGACAAGACGCCGGCGTTGACGCACAACTCTTTCATCAAGGAAGCGATGGAAAAGTTGGTCCAGTCCAAGGAATACATGACTGCAGACACGGTAGCTACCGACGGGCCGCTCATTTATCTGTTGAACCAGCTGGAGAAATGCCAAGATGTGATGAAAATGCGAGAATTGGTACTGCAGCACTCGGAGGTAAATGGATCAAAAAGATTTTATTCCTTATAAAAAACAGAGTAATTATGATAGAATCTTAGTTTTTTCGTTTCATTTAATGTCTTAAAGACAGAGCCAGCACATACAAAAGAATGAGTACATATGTATGACAAAGGTATATGAAGAAGGAAACATAGGACCGCCATGAAATAGGAATTTTTCAGAGATCAATCTGCAAATCTTTGCATTTCACAGATCACGGTTGTAAAATACCGATAGTATTCAAGCATCTTCCATTGCAGGTATTGTCCGATGATCCGCTGTATGCCTCTTGCCATCATGTAAAGTTACTTAAACCGATCGTTGACTCGCTGGTAGAGAATTCTTACGGCCACAGAACTCAGGCTGCTTTGGTCAACGCACATTCTATTGCCGCCATGACGAAGGTTTGTATGGGGACGAATAAAACCAGCTGAGCGAACAGACATATAATCGGACACAAAACACAGACATTTAATCGGACAGTCAACCAGACATGGTTGGACGCGAAAATGCTAGCTTAAGAAGCGGCAACTCACGGTACCAATAAATCAGTGAAGAGTAACTATAAACTAGCTGAAGCTGAGCGCACAGTTAACATCGGCGCTTCGGCAAATCGGGAATATCATTTTATCTATTTTCATGTTGACCAATGGACCGAAACTCATCCGCTGATGACGGTCGAGTGGACCGTAGTCACAGCTGACGCCGATCGGATGAATAGGAACTCTGCCGCGTCCGATGATCTAAAGTCGGTGACGTTCGACGTGCTGAATTCCGACGATCGTGTGCCCGATGCCATTAAGAATGCCTTCGATTATGTGGTGATGGATCGATGCCTGCACTGGTCGACTGACGTTCAGCGATGTCTGATGAGGCTAAAGGAGCTGATCATGGATGACGGATTCGTGGTGATCGTTGAGAACACTTGCCACTTCGAGCTGACCTTCCTGGTGGATGCGCTGAGAACAGAACAACTGCCAGCCGTTGGTGACACAAGACGAGCATATGGTTGGTAAACAGGTTGTTATTATTGTTGTTGTTGTTGTTGTTGCGGAACCTCGGAACCTGTCGTTATTGAACATTTTAGGTCTATACCTTCGTCATGAGGACTGGATTTCTGAGTTTAGAAATGCTGGATTCATCTGTGCCATGTTCCAAAGTGATCCAGCTGTCGTGGGTACTGTGTACATGTTAAGGTTTGGAATACTCACTCACTGCTCCACTCACTCATTAACTCACTCACTCACTCACTCACCCACTAATCCACTCACTAACTCACTCACTCACTCGCTCACTCACTAACTCATTCACTCACTGACTCACTCACTCACTCACTCACTCACTCACTCACTCACTCACTCACTCACTCACTCACTCACTCACTCACTCACTCACTCACTCACTCACTCACTCACTCACTCACTCACTCACTCACTCACTCACTCACTCACTCACTCACTCACTCACTCACTCACTCACTCACTCACTCACTCACTCACTCACTCACTCACTCACTCACTCACTCACTCACTCACTCACTCACTCACTCACTCACTCACTCACTCACTCACTCACTCACTCACTCACTCACTCACTCACTCACTCACTCACTCACTCACTCACTCACTCACTCACTCACTCACTCACTCGCTCACTCACTCACTCACTCACTCACTCACTCACTCACTCACTCACTCACTCACTCACTCACTCACTCACTCACTCACTCACTCACTCACTCACTCACTCACTCACTCACTCACTCACTCACTCACTCACTCACTCACTCACTCACTCACTCACTCACTCACTCACTCACTCACTCACTCACTCACTCACTCACTCACTCACTCACTCAATCAATCACTCACTCACTCACTCACCATATGCCAGGAAACAAGTGGACAGGTCACCAACAGTTCTAGAAATCAATGATTTGAACACTTTCAACTGGATTGAACCGCTTCAAAAGTTGATTGAAGAACGAGACGGTGACAAAAGCAATGAGCGGACAATCTGGCTGAAAACTGACAAGGTTTTTCACATGTACTCTCAAAAATTCTGGCTTATAATTGAATGATCTCCCGAAAAAATGTGAATCCGAATAAAAGAAATGAACCTGGCTCATCTAAGAAACATAGCATAAGAGTAACAATGAATCAGTGATAAAAAGAACATAATAAAAGTAACAGTTTATATTGAGTGTTTGTAAAGTCAACTTAACCAGATGTAAAAAAGGCTGTTACAATGTAAAGGAATGATAAAAACAGCTTACAATGATGATAAATAATCGTGATATTTGCATTTCCAGACGGCCGATAGTGGCACGCTCGGCCTGGGTTACTGCCTGCGCGAAGAGGAGCGCTCCATCAGCAATCGTATGCGATGCATCATCAACATAGACACGAGTCCAGAACACGAGAAGACACTCTCGGTCTTCGATGAAGTTAGCCTTAACGAAATCATGCAGCGTGATCGGTTCAGCAATCTGATTCGGAACGGCGAGCACGGTGCCTTCATTCGCTTTCCCATATCTGGAGGTTGGTTTTGAAACGCATTCTCTGAGAAAATCTTGTGGTCCATATAAGAAAGATTGCGATTTTTAAGGTATTTTGGGCCAACTATTCCCGTTTTGCGCAAAAACGATTTTGGAGTAGAATAGCATATGAACTACCATAGAATATGTACATAAAAACCATGATTCATTCTGGTTATTTAGACTGTTTGGCTGAAAAACCGTATAATTGTTTTGGCAACTGGCAATGCTGACGATTATGTTGACATGAAATAATCAGTTTCGAGTATAATCTGCGCCCTCTTACACTGATTGATTACTTAGTGAGTAAATAACAAAGAAAAATTGTACGGTAAAGTCTCAAAGAAAACATCTCAAAAACAAATTGTAATCAGATGAGCAGCTGACAGCACCGTGCGATCACGCTTACATCAGCAGCTGGGCGCCCGGTGACTTGTCGTCGCTTAAGTTTGTCGAATCGTCGAGCAAGTACTTCGATCCCGAGTCCTGTGTCAGTCCAACTGTGCGTGTCCATGTATATTTTGCACCATTGAACTTTCGTGATATCATGTTGGCTCGTGGACGTATCCCAGCGGATGCCATCCCGGACAGCGGCACAGGTGACAAGGACAGCCTACTCGGGCTAGAGTTCGTCGGACGTCTTGACAACGGCAAGCGTGTCATGGGTTAGTTGTTAATATTGTTGTTGTTTTTGTTGTTGTTGTTGTTGTTGTTGTTGTTGTTGTTGTTGTTGTTGTTGTTGTTGTTGTTGTTGTTGTTGTTGTTGTTGTTGTTGTTGTTGTTGTTGTTGTTGTTGTTGTTGTTGTTGTTGTTGTTGTTGTTGTTGTTGTTGTTGTTGTTGTTGTTTTTTGTTGTTGTTGTTGTTGTTGTTGTTGTTGTTGTTGTTGTTTTTGTTGTTGTTGTTGTTGTTGTTGTTGTTGTTGTTGTTGTTGTTGTTGTTGTTGTTGTTGTTATTGTTGTTGTTGTTGTTGTTGTTGTTGTTGTTGTTGTTGTTGTTGTTGTTGTTGTTGTTGTTGTTGTTGTTGTTGTTGTTGTTGTTGTTGTTGTTGTTGTTGTTGTTGTTGTTGTTGTTGTTGTTGTTGTTGTTGTTGTTGTTGTTGTTGTTGTTGTTGTTGTTGTTGTTGTTGTTGTTGTTGTTGTTGTTGTTGTTGTTGTTGTTGTTGTTGTTGTTGTTGTTGTTGTTGTTGTTGTTGTTGTTGTTGTTGTTGTTGTTGTTGTTGTTGTTGTTGTTGTTGTTGTTGTTGTTGTTGTTGTTGTTGTTGTTGTTGTTGTTGTTGTTGTTGTTGTTGTTGTTGTTGTTGTTGTTGTTGTTGTTGTTGTTGTTGTTGTTGTTGTTGTTGTTGTTGTTGTTGTTGTTGTTGTTGTTGTTGTTGTTGTTGTTGTTGTTGTTGTTGTTGTTGTTGTTGTTGTTGTTATTGTTGTTGTTGTTGTTTTTGTTGTTGTTGTTGTTGTTGTTGTTGTTGTTGTTGTTGTTGTTGTTGTTTTTGTTGTTCATGCATTTTCTCCGGTTGCACATGATTCAGGTATTCTGCAAGGAGGATCCTTATCGACCACGATAGTGGTGCCCCCGAGGCATCTGGTGGCCATTCCAGATACCTGGACAATGGAAGAAGCTGCCACGATACCTATGACCTATTGCACCGCCTACTATGCACTTATTATGCGAGGACGCTTGGAAGCCGGCGAGTCAGTTCTCATCCACAGCGGAACTGGTTAAGTCATGACTGAGTCGTAAAATTCAAAAATGAGAAATCATTATCGATAAAAAAAGTTTTGATCACAAGTAATGAAATACCATAACCGTTAATAACGTTGTATAAGTGACATAAGTACACACAGCTGAGAGAAAAATGATTTAGCTTGTATTTTTTTTATCCACAACTTCTTTGACTTACTTGTCGCTGAATATCGACTATCATTATTGCAGGCGGTGTCGGACTGGCGGCGCTCGCAGTCGCACTTCATCTTGGTTGTACCGTCTTCACAACGTGCGGATCCAAACGAAAGAAAGATTTTCTGCTGGAACGCTTTCCTGCGCTCCCGGAAAACCACATTTTCAACAGTCGTAGCAATGAGTTTGAATGCGAAATCATGTGCGCCACGAGAGGCAAGGGTGTCGACGTCGTGCTCAACTCGCTTTCTGACTCAAAACTACAGGTACAGTACAGGACAAAAAGATGTGACAAAATAGCCAAAGCAATGGCAACTGTACGCGCAGCTTCGGCAAGTGATTGGTTGAAAGCGTAAACCGTAGCCGACGCTCCGGCGGATCTTACGCTCCCAGCGCCAATCAGCGAAGAGTACCCACTTACTGATGTTGTGAGCTCACGTGCCATAGCCATGGCGACTTTGTCAGATCCATTCTTCCTGTAATAAAGTGCATTAAAACATTTTTGGAAGAGTAGAGATACAAACCACCATCATTTTAGCCGACAGATTTTTTTCAAAGGAACAATGATCGTAGTTCTCTGATTTCAGGCCTCCGTCCGTTGCATGGCCGAGAGTGCTCGATTCCTCGAGATCGGCAAATTTGATCTGGCCAACAATACGGCGTTGGGCATGCGCGTCTTCCTAAAGAACATTACGTTTCACGGTGTGCTGCTGGATGCGGACCCAAGTCAAAGCAACAAGGACTGGGTGAAAATAATGGAACTTTTCGTGCAAGGTTAGTTAATCGGTTTAGTACTAACACAGTCTCTTGCTAACTCCTGCATGAATACAAACTCTACAAATGTTTTTTTTATTGGTTTTTGTTCTTTTCTTGACAAGCACTACTATTCCATGCAAACTTCTACCGTTCGCGAACCCCCATTAACCTATCGTACACGTAGGCATCGCTGACGGTGTCATTCGACCGCTTCCGACGACCGTGTTCCCGTCGAATCAAGTCGAGCAAGCTTTCCGCTACATGTCTACTGGTGAACACATTGGCAAAGTACTAGTTCAGATGCGGCCTGAAGAACCAGAAATAATTACGCCACCATCCAAATTGACGGTGAACGCAGTGAAACGCGCACTATGCCACCCAAAACACTCTTACCTGATCACAGGTGAGTCTTAGATAAGTGAGCTCCATGTCAACAACTTTTTGTGTAACTCTAAGAACCTCAATCATTCAATCGTCACAGATTATCTAATTGTTAATTTTGTAATGAAGGCATCTTTATAGCAGTCCTTTTCCAGCAGTTTGATTCGGATCACTCCACTCGGAGAACAACCTTTGGAGCTTTCAGGTGGTCTTGGCGGATTCGGCCTGGAGTTGGCCAACTGGCTAGTGAATCGCGGGGCCAGATTTCTCGTACTGACCAGTCGTACCGGTGTCAAAACCGGTTATCAGGCGAGGTATCTAGACGCGTGGCGACAACGTGGCGTCGAAGTTGTGGTCTCGACGCGAGATATCGCCGATGAGAGCGAATGCGCAACGCTGATCCGGGAATGTCAGACCATGGGTCCCCTTGGTGGCATCTTCCACCTGGCCATGGTACTCCGCGATACGATGTTCGAGAACCAAACGGTGCAGAACTTCATCGAGACGTCCAAGATGAAATACATCGGCACGAAACATCTGGATGCGTGCACAAGACGCCAGTGCGACAAGCAGACGATGGAATGGTTTGAGCATTATTACAAAATGGCTTATTTTCAATCAAGATATAGGCTGAAGAAAAGAAAAACAGTTCTGAGATATTATAAACAAAAAACGAGTTCAGCTTTGCAGAAGCCACACACGAACGACGTTATTGTCTGAGAGCAGTGGGAAGAGTTTACAAAACTCTTGCCAGTAGTGATAAATCCTTATCAATGATCTGGTACGAGAAGAAAAAACATTTTCATTGCAGGTTCGTCGTGTTCTCCTCGGTCACCGCTGGCCGTGGCAATGCGGGTCAGACAAGTTACGGTTGGGCCAATAGCACCATGGAACGGATTGTGGAACAGCGTTGTGCCGCCGGATACTCGGGTATCGCCATCCAGGTTGGAGACATTTGGTAGCTCATCCGCTCACTAACACAGTGACTCATTGACTCACTTACTTACTGGCCCATTGACTAACTGACTCTCTGGCTCACTGGAACAATCACTCTTACAATCACTCACTCACTCACTCACTCACTCACCCATTCACCCACTAATTCACTCACGGAAACAATCAAGTTTTCAGTGGGGAGCCATCGGTGATGTAGGAGTTGTCATGGACACGATGGGTGGCAACGACACCGATGTTGGTGGCACAATGCCTCAGCGGATAGCCAGCTGTCTCAAGGCACTTGATACCTTTCTATGTTGGAATGAACCGATCGTCAGCAGTTACGTACGCGCAGACATGAAGAAATCAGAAGCGTCGTCTGGAGGTCAGTATTTTGGGTCGTTCGCTTACACACTCATTAACCCATTCACTCATCCACTCACTCACTCACTCACTCACTTACTCACTCACTCACTCATTCACTCCCTCACTCACTCACATATTCATTTGCTCACTGACTCACAGGTGATATTATTGCTGCGTTGGCTGGAATCATCGGCGTTGATCCGGCAGCACTCAACCTGGATGCGCCGCTGTCACAACTGGGAGTCGACTCATTGACAGCCGTCGAAATTCGTCAGACGCTGGAGCGTGACTTCAAACTCACACTGCCCATGAAAGAGCTTCGCAATATCACTTTGAGAAAAATCCAGGTGGACTTGCTTGACGAAAAAACTAATTGTTTACTACTAACATCACAATTGATGCGCATGTACAGTACATGACAGAAAAATGTGACGAAATCGGTATGGCGACTGTACGCGCAGCGCAGCCTCATGTAGTTGTTGTAAGAGAGAAAAAAACTGTTTAAGTTTCGGCGTATCTCCCAATTTCCCAAGTTTTCAGCCAATCAGCAAATGGTCCTACTAGCTGAAGTTGCGCGCGTTGTTGTCATAGATTCGTCTATTAAACTTACTTGTACTTTACAAACCTGAGAATGGGTTTCAGGCGATAAAAAGTCGTATACTTTCAGGCAAAGGCTACGGGTGATCATGCTTCTTCGCAAATTGCTTCATCAGAAACGGATGATCTGAAGAATCAAATAAACAGCATTTTCAAGTTGGTTACCGATCAGTATGCTCACGGCTGATCCATCTATGACAGACGGTGCTGTGTGGGTGAACACTATTTTTACTTTAATCAAAAATTTTCCTGATGGCAATTCTAAAAAACTTGATATAATTTTCGGGGAAAATTTTTTATTGTCAGATTGCGCGTAAACATGAACGAAATCAGAGCAAGCGAAGCATTGACGCGAGCTAACGATGTAACTGAGAGATCGTCAACGACGGCGTACTTTGTCCACTCATTTGAAGGCATCGTCGCACCCTTACGAAAGCTATGCGATCGAATTCAGGTACGCTGTCAGAAGAAATACGGCGTTGTTTTTTAGAACGAAGCGGTTTTTTTATATTTATCTTTCTCATAAGTCAACAACTCATCTTCCAACATTTATTACATTTTGTAGTAGTTGCATACGCGTATGTTAACAGTGGCCTCCAGAGTGTGTTCAACTAAGGGAATCCCTATTAGAAGTCAAAAAGTATCGTGATTTCGCTGCTAATGGAGATTGTTGGTCAAGTGGTTTAGCTATTAAGACTATCAAACCGCCTGGCCGGCGGCTCACAGGCTCAAATCCCGTGGCCATCACAAGGAACACAATGACTGGTAAACAATTGTGACCTACTGGCTGATGGTCGGTGAAAAATAAGCCTTGAACATCTATTCAATGGAGTGACTTGGAATCTGATTGAATGGCAAGCACCATTCGTGATTGGAACTGGGCAAAATTCTGGTCCGAGTGAGACAGCCCACCAATAAAAAAATTCCGCCAAAGGCTGCTAAACATTTCACTCCAGGTACCCGCGAAGTGCTTCCAATCAGTAGATGGAACAGCGTTCGACACCATTGAAGCCGTGGCGCAACACTATGTTGAGGTTGACGATCCAAGATAAATTAGTTCCACTTAGATAAATAATTAAATAATTTATGTTTTAATAAATTAAACGCTTTTTGAATCTCAGCCTTTAGAAGGTTTTAATGCAGATTTCATCTTACAGTACAGGAAAAAAGGTGCAACAAAATCGCTTAAGCTATGGCAAGTAAGCACACAGCATCAGCAAGTAGGTACTCTAAATCGATTGGCTGGAAGCTTGCGAGTCGCCGAAGCTTCAGCTAGGATTTACGCTTCCAACCAATCAGTGGAGAGGAACCACTTGCTGAAGCTGCACACAAACTTACCACAGATTCGGCAGTTTTTGTCACATCTGTAGTGTAGTCTGTAGTCACATTTTGTCTTGTGCTGTAGTTTCATTAAAGTTCCATTGCTTCAGCTGCTGCGCGCCGATCAGCCATCTCTGGCTGATGGTCCCTGCCGACTCGTCGGCTACTCATACGGTGCCATCATCGCCTTCGAAATGGCCTGTCAACTACAGGACGTCGGTATTGACTGTAAACTCGTGCTGATCGACTGCTCCCATCACTACATGGCCATCTACCGAAAGATGTATCGCCAAATTTACGACATTCCCGCGGATGACGAGGTGCCGTTGGCTGATCACGCTCGCTTCCAGACTGAAATACTACTCGGCATCACTGGCAGCTTCGCGGAGTTCGATGACGCGGAGACGCGTCAGAGACTCATTGACATCGACAACTGGGCAGCGCGTGTGGACGCGGTGGCCGAC
The DNA here is from genome assembly GCA_964036265.1 of Daptonema setosum. NCBI lineage: Eukaryota > Metazoa > Nematoda > Chromadorea > Monhysterida > Xyalidae > Daptonema > Daptonema setosum. The sequence continues at coordinate 7,741,526 of OZ038443.1, forward strand.
GCGGCAATGACGGCGGGACTATTCAAGGAGCGCAGCACGTGCGTCAGCGTCTGCAACAAATTACGACAGCGCTTCCTCGCCGCTGATAAGTTGGTGGAACGGATTGTTGATTTAAAGCGAGCTGTCTATCCGGTTGCCCATAAAGTTAACGGAAAGAGACCAGAAAATGAGAATGTTCTAGAATATCCTAAAGTTCAGTTTTTCTGACATTTTCAAGGAACTACACGAACTTACGCTATGGAAGTAGCGTTCTCTGTTTGGTACTTCGTGGTATGGTTTATTTTAACCGTGTACGATACGGAGATTGGTGGGCCTTAGGCATAGGAAAAAAGTAAGGGATGCACACATTAATGGCATATATTAATCATTTAATTGTTTCCTAAACTGTATGTACAAAGAAAATTACGGGCTTTAGCTTTCTCTCAGCAACACTACAAATGCAGGTATCGACCGACGCGGCGCTTGAAAAACGACGTAACCTTGATCAAGGCGTCACAGGGTGCACTTAAAGAATCGGATGTCGGACATGACTATGGACTTGAATCGGTTGATAAGCTTACTGAATGACTGACTGACTGACTGACTGACTGGTTGACTGACCGACTGATTTACTGAATGACTGACTGACGGGTTTACTGACTAACTGACTGACTGACTGACTGACTGATTGACTGACTGACTGACTGTCTGACTGACTGAAATACTGACTGACTGACTGACTGACTGACTGACTGACTGACTGACTGACTGACTGACTGACTGACTGACTGACTGACTGACTGACTGACTGACTGACCGACTGACTGACTGACTGACTGACTGACTGACTGACTGACTGACTTGATTCAGGTTGTGGACGGAACCGTAACGGTTCACGTGGTCGAAGGTGACCACGGCTCGATTGTCCACGATGATTGTGAAGATACGGCAACACTAATAAATGCATTATTCAGCAAACCGTGAAAAAAATTTGATAAAACAGATTTATGAAATAAAATGTTATTTAAATAAAATGGATTCTTTGTGTTTTAACAGTTAACTGTATACCTGTTTTCTTTTTTTGTCACAATCAAATTTATAGCTTGCCCTAAACATTTCTTACATGATAGCAAAAATAACTATTACATTTACAATTTTTGCTTCCATGTTGTTTAAGTAGTTTTAAGTTTTCCAATAAAAGAATAAAAAACGAAAACTGTTCTTAACTAAAAAATAATGAATTCGTTAATCTTTTGTCATGGTTTGTGTGTTAGTTTCTATATTATTCAAATTCATGTTTTTTTATATTTTTATATTAGAACAACAGTGTGAACAAAAGTTATGTGTTATAGTGTAAACAACTATAAAAAATGTTGCACTCGTGTATCAGAGTTAATATGACAGCCGTGTTTAAAAGTTTAGCGAATTGCAGAGGACCCATTTAAAGTTACGTTTTATCTAAGCTTTCATTTTTAATGGTTAAACGATTAAAAAAAATTACACGGAATATGAAAAGCAATCCATAAAAATTGTTTTTTGCTCAGAGTTTAAAAAAACCAATTGTAGTGCTGAATATACGAAAGTCGCAAATCTACAGTATGTAATTCAACCTTTCAACTGAAACGTTTTTTAAGCCGAATAACTTAAGATAAGTTTATCAGGGAGCCCATCAGATCATCTACAGGGTGGGGCAAAAGTAACTATACACTTGTTGACGCAAAATTTCTTCAAAAAATTATATTGCATCAATATGATTAAACAATCCAAACAGGTGCTAAAACACCTGAAAATTTTGATTCTGCTATTTATTTTAACTTACAACAATTTATTTCATGAGTTATGCGTCTTTTTCTCGAAATTAGCCATATTTTCGGTTGTTTTCAGTGATTTTTGTCAGTTATCTCGCTATATCAACTGTTATTTGACGAAAATTGATGTTGGTATGTAATATAGAATGTAGAAAAATTTTCTTAAACGTTTAACAGGAGAGTAAGGTCACATTCATGCATAATAAATTGAATATTTGCTTCTTTTTCCACGAAAATCACCGATTTTAGTCTGAAAATGGGAAAATTCAAAATTCTTATTTTTCAGCTTAAAACAACTAAAAACCATATAATTTTTATTTATTGACTTATTTTAGTACCATATGGTCCATTAAAACATTTAACTTGAACTGTTTTGTCAATAATCCAAAAACCGCGAAAATTGGCCAGGCATCTTGAACGCATATTTCCAAAACCCAGTAATTTTTCTAGAATTTTTCCTTTTCACGAAATTTTATGAGGTGGGTGACCACTGAAATACCACCGCTGCGCGGGCCTAACGCGCTTGTCCTCGCTCCCGCTCGGACAAGCCAGCCTTACGATAGGTAATCGGGGGTTAACGGACAGTAAAACTTCATATGGAATATATATTTGGTGAAAATTTTTTGGGCGTTTAGTAAAAATTCTAGAAAAATTACTGGGTTTTGTATTTTTGCATCTTGAACACGGGCCTTACCATATTATCCGTATCGAGTTGAACCGTAGGGATATTCTGAAGTTGAAACCATTCGATTCTCATTCAGATACATCAAGTGAAACGTTTTATACACTTCTTATCCTTTTATTGAGGATTTTGGTTAGACCATGAGGTCACTTAAAGACGTTAAAAAAGAAAAACCATGAAAATACTGAAAACCCTGTTTAAATTGAAAATAACGCAAGATACGGTCAAATAGACATCAGAATCGGTTTTTCAGGTATAATAACGTATATATATTGCTTATGACAAAATATACACTTGATATAATTTTTTGAGAAATTGGCCTCCAACAAGTGTATAGTTACTTTTGCCCCACCCTGTATTTTCGAACAATATAAAACATATGAATAGGGATATAATAAAACGAAAAATGCTATCAGGTGAATTGCAAGCTTGAAATCTCTTAAAATTGTAAGATGTGTTGTACGATCATCGGTCCCACCTAACCACCTAACCTCATATTTTCCGTCTCATCCATATCATGTTTGGATTTGGATTATAGTAACAGAATTGCAAAACACGATTGTAAATTATTCTATGATGCATCAACGTAAACATAATCTAATTAATTTTTTTGTGTACTAAAAACTGAAACATTGCAATTTGAGAGCTGAAATCAAGTAGCTTCGGCGTCAAGCTCGATTCTCATTAGTAAACCTCCGAAATTGAATCACTCTTTATGTTTCATGTCCAAGTGAAGCCGCTCAATTTTTTTAATCGAAAAATCGTAAATTTCAGATTGCAGTTGAATGGTTTCTGCTACCATAAGTTCAAGTAGGCATACAAACATAAATTTCGATTAACTTACATATTCTAGTTTTCATAATCGCTTCAATTGTTGCGACAACGTAGAGTTACTGGATCCGGCAATACTTCAGTTTTGCACTGAATAGCCAGCTTTCCATTCAACATTTTGTGAATCAAGTATTTGTGCGAATTCGGGTTATTCCTTCGAATACTGTGATTTGAAAGATAAAATTTGTCATGTTTGGCGTCACGCTTAGTTTTCATCTGTTAGTTGTTGAAGTTTTTGTGTTCCAAAGGCCAAGCGAAGCCGCGTAACCTTTTTTTCCTAGATTGATGCAATTTTCGAAATCGAGTGGTTTCTGAAATCACATTTGATTCATTCTCACCGCAAGTGTTCTCTGTTAAGAGTTTGATATTCTCATTATCAAGTCAAATATGAAATTTACGTTTTCTATTTAGTAAAAC
>OZ038443.1:7745442-7765442 GCA_964036265.1 Daptonema setosum
CTCATACGGTCCGGTGCCACCGCCAGCTTGAAACTCCTTGTAACATCTGAAGTTCATTGTTGGAAATTGTTAATGTTAATGATTAACACACCAGCGGTATAATAAGTTCTTTTGACTCTTAAAGTTTCAAAAGATTCCTTCGAAGTTTGAAAACTAGAGCAGTTTCTCTCAAATATGAGCTACATATAGTTAGTCTGCAGGTATGGCACAAAACAGTTCCATAGGTGAATCTGTTTGGTTCATCCTGAAATAGCGCATGGAAAAAGTCAATGGCAAGGTAACATAATTAACTGGAATGAATTGGAGTAAAAGTTGCTGATGAAGATCCATTTCATATACACATCATTGTGAATCATCCACTAAACATTCCTACAACTCGGCCAGTAACATACTCCCATTTTCAGTTGCAACCCTATAATCATCAACGTCAATTACCGTTTCGGACTAACGTTTCTTCGGTCTCTTTATCTCTGGCAAAAACGACACCGCTGAACACAAAGTACGTCTCCATGATGAACCGAATACCATCATCTTCGCACAGGACGTGGGGTTTGCCGCGAATGCGATTAGGAGGAGGTGCCGTTTGCAGATCGGTCGTGGTTGTCGGCCTCAGCGGGGTAGTGCTGAAGCATTAGATTTTTTCATTTCTTTAATGATGTGAAACAATTATCACAAATAGAATCTTTGTAGTCTATATTTAAAACAGAACAAATAGAAACAGCTTTAAGACTCTAGATTGTTCATGCAAATTCAGTATGGGACCACTTTTTGAAACCTATCACAAACACTGGAACTCGAGTAGTTCTTCTTGTGGTTGTTGTGGTTGTGGATTCAGTTGTGGTTCGCCTTTGTGCTGTCGTGGTGGGCCTGGTTGTGGTTGTAGTTGATTGAGTCGTTGATGGTGTTGTAGATCGTGTTGGGGTTGTTGTTGATTGAGTCGTTGATGGTGTTGTAGATCGTGTTGTGGTTATTGATCGGAAAATAAGATGCTTTGAAATTGCGTGGTAGACCCACTAGATACAGGCAGACTGAAGTTACAATGAAACGGTATACTAAGATATCTCAGTTGTACGAGCTTTCGTAATTATAATAATTTCAGAAATAAGTGAAGTGGATGAACACGTTAACATATCTGTGATAACAGTTACAGTACAACGTTCCTAGAACAAGGCTAGTAACTTATTAGTAGTAAATTTTAGTAGGAAACCAATAAAACTGTGCACGATAGCAGAAAAAAATCTGGTTTTTGAGTCAACGTGGACAAGCGAATGAAAACTTTGTTATTTAACATTCAAATGGTGTTAATAGTACATCATCGGTTTACCTGGTGGTAGGCGTAGAGAACTGCGGTGTGATGGTGGTTGACTGCGAAACCGTGGTGAGCCGACCGGTGGTTTTGACTTTAAAAAGCCGACGTTAATCAAAAATTTATGTAGTCATACGGTGAATTTTTTGAAAATTGATTTTCGAACGTCGGAGAGTTTTTTTGCCAAAAATATATTTTTTATGCTGGCAAAATCATGAGTTGTCAAGACAGTCTTAAACATCGACAATAAACTTTATTAGCGTCCAGCTTCAAAAGAACCGGTCTCCATTCTAAAGACAAAGTTATACATTATACGTTAAATTTACCAACCCAATGTTGTTGTTGTTGCGAAATCTTGTGGTATGGTCGTGATCTCTACCGGAATCTCTTTCGTAGTGGTTGCTTCTGTAGTCGTAGCCGGACTAGGTGATGGTGTTTGAACATAGGGCGGTTCCGTTGGAGGTTGCGTTGTCTGAACATAGGGCGGCTCAGTCTGGCCATATGGAGGTTCAGTTACAATGTATGGTGGCTCCGTTTGTCCATAAGGTGGTTCGGTTTGTCCATATGGTGGTTCTGTTTGTCCATTAGGTGGTTCTGTTTGACCATAAGGTGGTTCTGTTTGTCCATAAGGTGGTTCGGTTTGTTGATATGGTGGTTCTGTTTGTCCATATGGTGGTTCTGTTTGTCCATAAGGCGGTTCTGTTTGACCATAAGGCGGTTCTGTTTGTCCATAAGGAGGTTGAGTCTGTCGCCCGTACTGTTGCTGTGGTTGTCCGTAACCTTGCTCCGGCTGACCACCGTTGTAAGGGGGTGACGTAGGACCATAAAAATCTTGTGTTCCAGGTCCATAACCTTGCGGTAGGGGTCGCGGAGCATAAGGTGGTAGAGTAGTCTGTGAAAGTCGTTCGAAGAGTTCCGGCTGATACCATCGCGTGTCGGAGAACTGTTGTGGTGGTCTACCACCAGGTGGAGAAGCACCACCCTGTTGGTAATTGACTAGATCAGCCGCATAACTCTCCGGTAAAAATGGGAATCTTGATTTCATTGAGCTCATTTCGTCCCTGGAGATAGAGGCTTTCAGGTGTGGTGGCAGTTGTTGAAAAAATGTCGATGATGTGCCCTGATTGTTGATAAATCGTGGAACTGAGTCAATGTTGGCGATAATGTCCGTGTTCTGGTGGGCCTGTTGGTTGATGGCACCGACAACTGAGTCGACCAGACGCTCGTAGGCTTCATCGAAGGAAGACTGGCCGGCCACGAGCCTGAGTGCGAATAACCGCAATAGTAGAGGCAGTAATGGCACATGCATCGTGGCTGAAAAGGCAATAATGCTTATGCTGTAATGTGACAAAATACATGGTTGAAAAGTTTGCATAAAAATTTTGAAACTGTGAAAGGTTGTGGAAAACAAATGGGAACAACAACTTTGATATACAGAGGAAATAGCTGGAAAGTGAAAATAGCTTAACATAGGTAGGTTAACTAAGTTTATAATCATCATATGAATACAATATATTCGCATAACCACTGCATACACCATTACCAATCATGTTCTGAACTTGTACTTACTGACTGTGAATTAGACAATGCGGTCATGTATGTATAAATGCCAATGCAAACATGCAACAAGTGCGGGCAACCAGCGAGTTAATGCATGTACGTTCGTATTTGGATTGCACCTACTTCCTTATATGCGAATTCACTGGTGGACATGAGCTCAATAGCCGATCGTTCCGATTAAGCCAGTCGTCAATCAGTTGGCTCAATCACCATGTTTTTTCTCCAGTGAAAACGTGCGAAGCTGATCGATGAGCTAACAAGGCTATTTTCACACGGAAGTAGCTCTCATGTAATGAACAAATGCGTATTGCGCCAGCGCGACAAAGATGAGCTAAGCGTTCTATTTACAAGCAACACAAAAAACAATCGCTCATTACCACCTGCAAAAACGCTTAGCCGCACCTGTTAGCTTATTATTAGCTTACATGATCACGCAACACAACTGCTAATGATCGCTGTATAACCACTAAGCACCAAGGCCGACGGTAATCGCGGATGGCTATGAAGAAGCTACCAGCGTTGCGGCTATTGCGCTGTCGAGTTGTCCTCACGCGACATTCAACAAAACCAAATACGAGTGGTGCCCGTGTTGGCGATCGTTTGCAACGGTGGACACGTGCAATTGCGTGGATTATCTGATTTGAACGCCAAGAGTGCGCTGGACGAACATACGGATGGTAAAAAAACTGGATCTCATCATCGACATCGTTCAGCGAGTCATTATCAATTTCATCATTGTTGTTGTTGTTGCTTGTATTGCCGGTGGTGGTGCCGACATAGCCAGACGGAAGATGCACCACCAGCACTTTCGCGGCCGCCGTCACTGTTACGCGTCAAACAATAACAAATAAAACGCATCACTCGTCGCGCGACGGATGGTCCCGCGACGATCATCATTGTCGACTGGTGTGATGATCTTGATTGAACACTAGATAGATTGTCCGTCAAATCTGTCACCACCAATCATCACATTCGTTGCAGCAGCAGCTGCAGCGATGTACTGATTACGGGAGGGTGTTACTTGTTAGTGGATGGGCAACAGCGTCATTCGTACATGCGTTTTGACGGTCGCCACATAATACGCGACGACGCAACACGCCGACTAGTCAGTAATGTTCTAAGTATAGTTATTTAAAGCGCTGTATTGCGCGTATTGTTGCATCACCGATTATGCGGATACCCATGATTGTGGCCGTGATGACCACATAATATTAGTAGTGATTTTGCAATAGGGAGGCTTCGATTGCTTGACAAAAATACAAATTATTAAGCCTGTTATAGCCTGTTCACGGTTTCTTGTTAGTCAAAAACTTCACTGTAAACCTTTTCTGCGCGCGAAATTTCGCGCGCGCAATTCGAATATGCGCATTTTTGAAGCATGAAAATTTTATTTGCTGATTTTATTAACATGCTAAGGGAACGTGGGAACTTGGGGGAAATGGATTTTGGGTATAAAAAATTATTAAAATAGCAAATTATGTATATACATGTGTATGTTCATATAACATGCAAACATTAAACAACTTAGAAACGTGCGATGTAATATATACAATCATGCAGGCGCTGAAGTTTTCTTCATGAACCAATTTATTGTAGCAACTGACAGTATAAACGGACGACGAGTGTTTATTAAGAATTATAATTGGATTGAATCCTTGAAAAGATCGATGAAAACTTCGATGACTTAAGTATTACATGGTAGTCATTTAACTATTCACGGAATTATTCAAATGACATGTGGTGCCTGGTTGGTTGGGCATTCAGAAATGAACGTTTTAGCGGTTCCTTCATTTGAGCTACTGAGAACGTTGGCAAGGTGAACGTAAAAACACAGAAACCCCGCAAAATGTTTCAGCTTGTCGTATTTGTTCATCAAAAGAAGGACTAAATATAATTTTATTTTCAGAATAACAATGCCATCTACGCGAGTTTTGTCATACCGGACTTCTTGTTCACTGCGGGTGGCTTCTTCCTTCAACAGCACTGGAAAACTACTCACTAAACCGTACATCACAAAAATAAAGACCCCATATGGAAAGGTTATTGCTTACTTTGTTCTATCAATCTAAATTTGCATTGATCAGGGGTGGGGCACTTCTTTTGCTTGCAACTTTAGAGGCTTGCAACACCATCACTAGCGGACAAGAAGGGGTGGGAAAAGTGAAATACCCCCGTCTTTGGCGTTTTCAGAAATTAGGTTTTGATCCCTAAGATGTAGGTAAAACTGCTAATTTCTCCCGCTTTGACGAAATTTCCCTTCCTTTGGAGGTTTGGCTCGTCCGACATGCTATTGTATGAGTCGAGAAAAGAAAGGTGGAATTCCTACCTCTTTGGTGGTTCCAAAAGTAGAGTTTATTCTCAAGGTGTATGTAAAAAGGTCAATATTCTGACAATTCCCCCTCTTATGAAAGATTCCCTCTTTTTAAAGATCTGGCTCGTCCGCCAGTGCACATCATATTACACAAAAATTTGCCTAACGGGCATTTTCGCTGCGTGGTTCTAATCAAATATCATTTCAGATATCAACCGCGAACGAATTGCCGATGGGTCTGATGTTGTGATCGTTGGCCAGTCATCTCATCAGCATCAGGTACGTACTTTTTAAAGAAAAATCTCTTAGTAGCAGTAAGCTGGTCTGGTTGGCTGAATGACCCCATGACATTAAATAGCTTAAGTCGATAGACTAGGTTTGCTATGTGCAAATTATAGTTAATAACTGACGGACGAGAAGGTTGGGAAACCTGGAATTTGTTCCCTAAGTAAGGTGTAGATAAAATGGTCTGAAAACTGCCAATTCGCCTCTCTCGACGAAATTTCCCTCCCTTTTGAGGATTAGCTCATACGCCAGGGGTTGATGACAAGGGTAGGTGCTGAGGTAGTGGGGCAATTGAGACAACCCCTTGTTTTCAAGGTCAGGGGTGAGCACCACCACCAGCGGACGAGAAGGGGAGGGAAATGTATAATTCCTCCTTCTTTGGCGGTTTTGAAAAGTAGAATTTGTTTCTTGGTGTATTTAAAATGACCTGATTTCTGCCGATTCCCCTCTCTTTTATAAAATTCCCCTCCCTTTGAAGGTTTGGCTCGTCCGCCAGTGGGGTTGAGTGACCTGACCTGTGAGTGACATGGCATGGGTGACATTAAAAAGGGGAATTGTCAGTTTTTTGGCCAATTGACCTACACTTGATATTTGATAAACACGTTTTATCTTCTAGAAAGGCCGCATAAATATATTTTTGCGTTTCTATATTAAAATGCTCATCGATTTTTCAGGGTCTGAATTTCGGTATGATCGTGAGATCAGTGCTAATGATCTGGAAAGGTCTAAGGGTCGGACCGGCACCGATTCACCCATCGTCGTCGTGCTCAGTCGGTCGATGGAACTCGCGTTCTTCAGAGGCGATCTGCTATTTCTTACCTAATAAAGTTGGTCTGATTCTGTTGTGGTTTTATTCATCTTCATTGATAGTATCGTTTTCTGTTGTATAGAATGAACAAGATTTCTTGTAATCAAAACTCATTTTTATAAACCCGGTACTTAATTTACAAGGAATTAAAAGAGCCGTCCGGTTTGTATCCAGCCAGGACCAGATGTTACGTAAAAACAGATTTATCTTTAGAAGTTTTAACGCGCGCCAAAACCAATATTGACCTCAAATTGCGCACCAAAAAATTATGTTGGGAGGTGGACCGGTATAACTTTTTTATATTTTGGCGTCAAAAGCTCGTGGCATTGTGGGGGCACTAGCGGACGAGAAGGGGAGGGAAAAGTGGAATTCCCCCCTCTTTGGCGACTTCAAAAAGTGGAATTTGTTCCCTAAGGTGTAGGTAAAATTGCCTAAAAACTGCCAATTCCCCCCTCTTTGGAAAAAATCCCTTCCCTTTGGAGTATTGGCTCGTCCGCCGGTGTGTGGGGGCAACTTTAATTATTTATGTTGGTTATTTATAGGAAGACCCGATTCGGACCGGTGATATTGCCGTGTTCAAGGACGTGCCTTTTCGAATTACATTCCCATAGTGCTTCGAGTCATCAAGGTATACGAACAGGCGGATGGCACCAGCAAGTTTCTCACAAAAAGGCGACAATAATCAGGTTTGATCATGCTTGCATAGATTGATGAAAGGTGGCGTTTGCCATTGTGCTAAAATTTTTGTGGAAAACAAACATTTCTAATTTTTAAATTTAAGTGTATTTGAAACAAATGTTATTTATAATCAGTAAATTTACTTTACTGGATTTGTGTCGCCGGTTTAGTCTAGTGCGTAGGTTGCTGGCCTCGAAAACCGGCGGTGCTAAGTTCTAAACCTGACTTGAGACACAGATGCGTTGCGTTGCTCTGGGGTTTTTGCCATTGCCCGTCAGTTTTTTCAACTATCCGGCCACTACGAAAACACCATTCTGACATGGATAGTGTGCCTCGATGGCTTCAGTTAATGTAGAAGTCCAAGTAAATAAAGTTGTTATAAAGTTTAATTCGTTCTTCAAACGTTCAGGCTTCAAACTTTTTATCGTGCTAAAAACACGAATATTACTTATTTGAAAGAGTTCGAATGCAAATGTTTTAAAAATTCAGGGGTGAAATATTAGCGTCAAGAAAATATAATTTCGATATGACGTCCCCTCTCCAACGATATCTTGACTATTTCAGGTTCTAGCGTAGCCATCTGAGCAGGAGTAAAGAAGCCTTTAAACAACGATCGGCACATGGTGTTGTGGCGCTGGCTGTTCGACGCGACTGCACTTTTGATCATTTCGTTCCAGTCTTGTGCTCACTAACTGATCATTTTCTGTCGTAAATGCTAATTTAATATCAGGGATGGGCGGTTCTTTAGGCGTTTCTTTACTGTAAAAACGCAGTACCACTCATTATATGAATCTCGTCACCTGTCACCATAAAAACGCTCCTCATGTTTTTTGGAACTACATGACAACCTCTTTTAGATGTAGAGGGGCGCTGACGGACCAGCTTATACTCCAAAGAAAGGCGAATTTCGTCAAAGGAGCCAGGGGGGAATCGGCTGTTTTAAGATTAGTTTTTTCTACACAACAAGCAACAAATTCTACTTTTTGGAAAGGAAACGTCAAAGAGGAGGAATTTCACCTTTTCCACCCTTCTCTTTCGCTAGTGTAGAGGAGAAGGGTGAGATAAGACTTTTTCCGGCTGCTCCCCTCCCCCTCCCCCTCAAGCGCCAAAAAGCCGACCCACCCGTGTTTAGGTGCGCCTGTATTTGGGGCCGACAAACAAACATTGTGTAATTGTTGAATGCAGGTGAGTGGTAATCATATTCATGTTTCAACAACTTTCATTTGATTTACACAATGTGAATATATTTATTATTCAGTTAATAATGTTCTCATTAAATTTTATACTTCATTTCAACACAAATGTGATTCATATATTTGGTGTGCAATATTTTATTCGTGTTAATCTTCTCCCACCACTGTATAATCATAATTCCCCATTTTAATTGACAATGAAGGAATTCGAGTGAATTGTTCGAGTGTATCGGTGGATTGATCAAAATAACTTTCATCGTAAGTTCTCAGGAATAAATCATTGGTGTGGCTGAATTTGAGCCCAAGAAGCTTTAACCCTGAACAATTTTCTTCAGTTTGACACATAATTAATTAACAGTTATTTTATCATATACACTAGAAAAGTTTTCTTCAAAAATATTAATTTAATTTTTCGGAATTTTTTTTCGCTCATAATTTAAATTTTGGCGCCAAAATTTAGACTTGATGGAAAAGTCTTACCAAAATCATTTTTGAATTTGTCGTGTCCCTTTTTGAACAACAGGATACCGTGAACAAGCTATAAGTATGATTAACATATGATTTATGGATGAAATTTTAGTGTTGCTTATTATAGTTTCAACGAAACTCTTGTGTTCAAAATAAATTCAACGGTGAGCCAGAGCGTAGATCAACTTCTCAAGGACAAGCCATGAATGACAAAAACTGAACACTCCAATCGTTGAATTCTTAGAACCTGTATTTTTTCATCATTTTCGCGTTGTTCACGTGTCATCCGGAAACTGGAATAGCTTTCAGATCCGTTACATCGTTGGCGATTTGGGACGCTTCCGAAAAACCTGCCCAGTTTTGCGCTAACATCCGCTCTGTTTCAAAACGTCAATCATTCAGTTACGACATCTAAGTTGGCTAACGAGGTGTCGGATAGCCGTCACGGTCATTACGCGACGCCTCCGGTCGTTAGCGCTGCAAACGCGCAACAGCTAGTCGGCTGAACAGCCGCTGCAGCTTTGTTGCGGTAAGCGAAGCGATGCTTCCGCTACCGTCATAAATGCGTAAGAAGAAGCGGTAAAATTGAAAATAAGCAAAGATGAGCGAGCTTAACGAGGCATCAAGACAAAAGCTTGAGAGCAACACTCGCACCGTTGCGAATCATTTCTTGTAACAGAGGATGAGCTACTGATGGATGCAGCTTGCGTGTCCGTTTTTCATGGCCATGCAACTATAGGCGGAGTGTCAGCGAATGCACTTGTGCTGGTTGAAAGATTTATGTAGGTGCTAACAATCTCGGTAAACTGTGGTAAGCAAACGGTATATTACGATTTTAGAAAAAAATGAAAGAACAATGTTTGGTGATTGAGTTGATCCATTACAGTACGTTAAAACTGAATGCGCAGACGCAAACGTCGAATGATTTTCTGCATCCAGGAAAGTTTGCCCGAATGAAAATTGCGGTGATCAATGGAAATTGGTCATAAAATTATTAAACTAGTTCAGATGTCAATAATTGCGACGGCTACAAAAAAGGATAAACGCAGAAGCAGTAACGAGCGTGGTTTTATGAATGAGCCGAAAAATGGTTTGAGTTTTCTACGAGATAATCGATTGGGAGAAAGAAAGGATAAAATAGATGCCGTATATCCCACTTACATAATTAATTCCGCAACCGCAGAAGGATAATTGCTACATTGTACAGACTGCAATAAAGCAGAATGTATTTCAAGTAAAAAGAGCCACTCTTTTAATTAAACCACAGAAATTGACTGAGTAAGTGTGTAACAACAGTCTGTGTATTCGCTTAGTTTTTTTCTGGAAATGCCTGACTTGATTCCATCTTGAGTTCAGAAATTCAGTGAACGGCAACGGTTAAGCAATGAATGGTTCAGTCGATACTTCCGGTGTCTTTTTAAATATTCATCGATGCAAATGATAAGTTTCGGAATGATGACGGGGTTGATAATAATGACTGATAATGGTGTTTTGAATCAATTTCGCGCAGCTGCAATTTAAAATTAGTGGGTACTGTAAATATTTTATGACCGTAAATGGGTGCTGGAATTTATTAAAAAAGATGATGGCTGATTTATGCTTGAGAAAATGATCACCTGGAAGTTATAATGGGTTCGCAAAATAGAAATGTGGTTGGAGGTAAAAAATTGGTCACGCTGTGTTAAATTTCAGGTTCATCGTGGCATAATAATGCGATAAAATAAGTACAAAAATTGTGTAAAAAAGTTTGGCGATTCGACTATTAATGTCTGGGAAAGTAATGCAAAATTCAGGTTATGCGTGAAGTCAATGATTGGAGAAAAAATAAGTTAAATTGATACGGTGATAATACAATGGAAAAAGTACGCTAATCATAAAAGATAAATTTTTTTATATTTCGATCAAAACATATCGTATTTTAGCAGCATCTATACCATTTACCTGCACGCAGTAGATTTTTATTTATTTTTAATTAGAGTTGTTTTAAAAATTGTTTTAATAAAATTTCAAACGGGTACACTGCAACATGTGCCTATTAAGTTAGAATACCTGTCACTTGACTAGCACTTTTTTACAAATCAAAAAAATTTAAATAAAGTGTTTAGAAAAAATTCGTCAAAAAGAGGCAAGCCAAGTTGAGAAGCAATATATACTGAACAAACTAGAGGATATAGCTGTTGAAATCAGTGTATTTTGCCTAAGTTAGAAGACCTTGAAGGATTATTCCGGTGGGTAGGTTCCGTCATCATCATACATCTTACCTAACCGTTAACATGGGCAGCAGACTAAAATAAAAAGGTGAAATGAGTTCAATATAGCACACATTCGAATCGAATAAATAAACCCATCAGAACACTCATAATGTCGATTAGCACCATCGAAGACGACATAATATTAAGGCTGGACATCAACAATCAATAATGGACCCACCATGACGCAAGAACGCACGACGTCGTCATAACACAACATAACTTATGATAACATAGCATAATATACCACCGTAATAACCAAATCGAAACAAGCCGACACATCAACCAAGGGTTTCAACGTCGTTTCGATTTGTGTTCGACATCTCAACAATGATTAATGAGTTGTCTTCACTCAACCCGAACGACTAGTCATTAAAATCCGTGTGTTATGCGTAACGGAACGCGTAACAACAACAATCAGAATAATAATAGCTGTTATCTGCCTATGATCCCGTCACCGACATCCGACCGGCCACGGATCGGGTCGGGTCGGGAGGCCCGCACCAGTCAATCGTTCACTTCCGACCGATATTCGATATCGAAACGAAATGAAACATGCAGAAAAACCGGCTGGTCGGCCGCAGCGTATGTACTGTGTGTGTGTAATAGAGTGTGTTAAACGAAAAGAAATGAAAACATTCCGAACTAATGATCGGCGTTCGGTTCTGGCGGAATAAAAAAACCGACCACACTCAACGAACGCCGACGAGGTTGACGTTACCGACCAGTGGAGAACTTCTTATCCGTCTGTCAGTCACCAGACCACATGCCGATACCTCCGGCTATACAAGCAAAACGGAAAGACCTTAGCGATCTAGGGGGTGTCGGACCGTCAACAAAAACAAAAACCACAACAACCCAACAGACATGGCTCGATCATTGTCAAGGTTCCCACGCAGTAACAGTATCAAGAGATGGGATGGTGTCGATAAGGTTGTCAAAACGTATCGGACTCATCCACGACTCTGTTGATCATGACCCTGACAGCGAATCTCATTATTATCACTCAGCACGTTAACTAATTGCTGCGATAGATGTCAGCTCCACCAATAAGCAATTGTTTACAACCGATATGTGCAACTGGTTGATCGCAAATCGAGGAGGAAACATCTGGCCGTGAAATCTCGTCTGTTTTTCATCAAGTATAGAGGTCGTATTCATAGAGAGCGAGAATCAGCTGATCTCGAATGTATACTCGAATCACTTGTAAGCGGTTATCAGCTGTTTTTCGACGGTGATCGTTGACGAGATAAAGACTTTGCTGAGTGGCCGGAGTGTTTGCTTCCGTTAGCCTCCTCCCGAGAAATCGTGCGCCGATCCGTCGAACCCGATAAGCGCTGACGATGGATCTGTTTTTGGTAGATGGGTAGGGCACGCCCCCTATTTATGTGATTAAGTATGGGGTGGTAGAATAGGGGGAATAGATGGCTATCTGATCAGCTCATCCATCCCCATCCCTACCGATCGAACTGACGAGTGTGGGAAAGATTGGCCGTGGAAGTATTCGGTAAGTGTCTTCTTCTTGCCGATCTGATCCGAAAACTCATGCGGGCGTATCATCCACGATTGGAATCTTTGCCGGTGATCATGAACTTGGTGGTGTAGCTGTGGTGGATGAGGAAGTTGAAGAGAAACTTGACGATGACTGGAGTAAAATCGAAAGTAAAAATAAAAAATGTTTATTTTATTGTTTACAAAATAAGTTACGTACTGGGGGAAAAACTCATGTTTTAGCAACAGATGTCCTTCCTTCCTCCTCTAAAATGTCCGTCCCTCTGCAAAAGTTTTTGATGATATCTTTATGAAATATCGAAATATCGGAATCACGTTAGCTGATTAAGGTGGAAAAATATTGAATCAAACACGCAGAACGTTTGGGTCAATAAATCGCTTGATGTAGTGGAACATGATGATAATGAATGTTGAATTTAACGTACTATTATATATTGTAGCACGAAACATGAACTTGTGCACTTCAATGATATGGAAGAGCTAAAAACAAACGATTTGATCAATGGTTGATCATTTACTGTTAATGATAATCATGAATCAAGATGGGAGCGCTATAAAATTGCCGATTGATTAAGAATAGTATTGTTATTGGAATTTTTTTCATATCAGTGATATGGATTTGATTTTAGGCGTATGCATGGCTTGGTGACCATCCAATGATGAAGCTATCGAAGTGGGTGAGGCGAATAAAAATGGTTGGCTTTCAATAAATGTAATCTTTTCGGTGAATGTATTAAATATGTAAACTTCTTGTTAATTGGTGATTTGTTTTTGTTTTGTTTTATTTTCAGTATACACTGAGGAATACATTCATACACATAAATGAATACGTGACAATCAGAATGACCCTATAAGAGATACAGTACCTGATAAAATGATATAGCTAATAAAAAACTTGAGTTGGAATCTTGACCACTCGACATCTTCTATCATTTATAACACTATGAGTTAATGTTTCACGGTCTGGAAAAGCTGGCAATTCTGTCTTCTTCTAATAAAGCCCGAAATTGTTTTACTGTTCAAAAAAAGTTCGCATTCAATCATCCACATCCTTTGATCAGACGACAAAAAATATAAACTGTTTAATCTATGACTTTTCAGTTTTATACACGAGTTTGACAGGGACAATGCATCATGAATCAACACATAATTACTCGGGGCAACAAATTCCTTGTAAACTAGATGATTTCACGTTCATATTTGACTAGGATCATCAATTTTTTGTTTATTTAACAAGTTTACTTTATGAACACAACTTTTCAAAACTCCTGATTCTGCGGAAATGAATTTTTTTGAAAATCACACTCACTTTATTCTTTTTCGATTCGAAAAAGTTATGAATTTCGGACATTCATATAGAACAAAGAATATTTTGAATCTCCCAAATTTTCTAACGAGGGAAAAATTTTCTCAGCTAAAAAAATATTCAACTACAAATTTTGGATTCGTTGAAGTTTAAAATTGACCAAATTGTGAATACTCCACATTTTTAGGAATAACATGCGTACGCTCCAGCGCCGCCTGCAACATGTTATGTAATATTATTGGGTGGGGGTTAATCTAGTACGGATATTACTAATCGTCTTTTAAATCTTGACAAAAAAGTGCACAAACATGCGCAGAACTACCAAATCCAAGTGATCATCATTAATTTGGCACTTTTATGGATGTTAATGCATGTGAATGAGATTTGGGGTATAATTTAACGTGAAAGAAACGGACAGGAACGTTTTATAAATGTAAAATTTTAACATGACGATAAAGACAGTCAGTCAGTCAGTCAGTCAGTCAGTCAGTCAGTCAGTCAGTCAGTCAGTCAGTCAGTCAGTCAGTCAGTCAGTCAGTCAGTCAGTCAGTCAGTCAGTCAGTCAGTCAGTCAGTCAGTCAGTCAGTCAGTCAGTCAGTCGTCGTCAGTCAGTCAGTCAGTCAGTCAGTCTGTCAGTCAGTCAGTCAGTCAGTCAGTCAGTCAGTCAGTCAGTCAGTCAGTCAGTAAGTCAGTCAGTCAGTCAGTCAGTCAGTCAGTCAGTCAGTCAGTCAGTCAGTCAGTCAGTCAGTCAGTCAGTCAGTCAGTCAGTCAGTCAGTCAGACAGTCAGTCAGTCAGTCAGTCAGTCAGTCAGTCAGTCAGTCCGTCAGTATGTCAATCAGTCAGTATGTCAATCAGCCAGTTATTCAGGCAGTCAGTCAGTCAGTCAATATGTCAGTCAATCAGTCAGTCAGTCAGTCTTTCAGTCAGTCAGTCTGTATGTCAATCAGTCAGTATGTCAATCAGTCAGTTAGTCAGGCAGTCAGTCAGTCAATAAGTCAGTCAGTCAGTCAGTCAATATGTCAGTCAATCAGTCAGTCAGTCAGTCATGCAGTCAGTCAGTCTGTATGTCAGTCAGTCAGTCAGTCAGTCAGTCAGTCAGTCAGTCAGTCAGTCAGTCAGTCAGTCAGTCAGTCAGTCAGTCAGTCAGTCAGTCAGTCAGTCAGTCAGTCAGTCAGTCAGTCAGTCAGTCAGTCAGTCAGTCAGTCAGTCAGTCAGTCAGTCAGTCAGTCAGTCAGTCAGTCAGTCAGTCAGTCAGTCAGTCAGTCATTCAGGCAGGCAGTCATTCAGTCAGTCTTTCAGTCAGTCAGTCTGTATGTCAATTAGTCAGTATGTCAATCAGTCAGTTAGTCAGGCAGTCAGTCAGTCAATAAGTCAGTCAGTCAGTCAGTCAATATGTCAGTCAATCAGTCAGTCAGTCAGTCTTTCAGTCAGTCAGTCAGTCAGTCAGTCAGTCAGTCAGTCAGTTTCAGTTTCAGTTTCATTGGGTTGACTCGTATATAATCGGTCTTACAAATTACTAATTACAAATTACTTTAAATAAACAATAAAGAAATATAATGAAAGTAATTAAAAAAAACTAAAAAATAAAGTGAGAGTAACGACCAGACATAAACGGAACTTGTCCTTTTGAACAAATTATTTTATTTATCAGCTGAACAGAAACGTTCCGGGAAAACGCATTAGTCCTAACGAACCTAATGACAGAGCAAAATGCCACATAGTTGTTCAAATAAGATTTCACGCCAAAAAATCAAAGTAATCAGATTTTTTATAATTGAGTCCACTAGCATATAAATCGAAGCATATAAATTACATACTTACAAGTATTTCGAAATAAATAACTATAAAATTTAATAACGCTCCGTTTTCCAAAACTTCAGCTTTCAACTCTGCATAAAGCTGTAAATAATGGTTCCAAAATTCATGTAAGAGTCAGGGAATTCAGGAAAGTCTGTCGATTCAGGCACTCATTGAAAATTAGCACAACTTTGATACAAACACAAGAGAGTTTTCGCAAAAATTCTCAACTTAAGATGAGTATACCGTTGTCAAAGTATCTTGTTATGAAAACGTTGGAAAGTGAAAGTTAAAGTTAAAGTAAAAATTGGCACAACATTGATACTAATTACGGTTTCAAACATGAAAAACGTGATACTGCAACTGTCATTACACAACCATTAACTAATAATTAATGAGTCATCACAATCATCATCATCATCGCTTCAAGTAAAAAAATAAAAAAAAATAAAAAAAATAACAGACTGGACAATGATTGGCGATGAGAAATGAGAGAATAAGAAACAATTCATAACTGATTGAAAATTGAGCAGATCCTTAGGCAATGATCAGATATCGAAAGCATGCACGATCTTGGATTTGGTATTAGATATACACTGTTATTAGATATAATGTGATTAAAACATTTGTCAGTACTTGAGTAACTAAGCGGTACTAGAATTCCGAAACTGCCAATTCTTCAAAACATAAAGGCACACCAACATGTCACAGTATACCCGTTTAAAATGGGAATGTGAAGTTTTCGTTAACAGTTTCACAAAAATTAAATACATCGAACAGCCTGGAAGACAACACATATGCATCGAATACACTGCAGACTATTATGCATGCAAATCCACCTGTAGTATGCAGTGTATTGCAGTTCACTTTTGTATAAATACAAATTCAATCGCCCCCTCTTCCCCCCGTATCCGGGCCGATGGTGGGAAAAGCGCCATAGGAATTCGTTCCCCTTTATCAAAATTCTCAAAAGGACCCTATGAGATAAAGTTTTCAACTCTGTAACCTCTTGTTGAGAAATTTCTTCGAAACAGTGTTCAAACTTGAGTTTTGAAGTTTGAACAGTTTCTAACCCGCTAATCTTTAGTCTGTCAGCTGTATTGTAGAACGTCATGTTTTATATTGTGTTTGACCCATTTAATTGTTTAGTTTTCGCAGCGCACACACACGTGTATCCCCCCTTGACGCGAAATGCTACCGGATGCTCTTATTGTTGTTGTTGTTGTTGATGTTGTTGTTGTTGTTGTTGTTGTTGTTGTTATTGTTGTTATTGTTGTTGTTGTTGTTGTTGTTGTTGTTGTTGTTGTTGTTGTTGTTGTTGTTGTTGTTGTTGTTGTTGTTGTTGTTGTTGTTGTTGTTGTTGTTGTTGTTGTTGTTGTTGTTGTTGTTGTTGTAGTTGTTGTTGTTGTTGTTGTTGTTTGATGTTGTTGTTGTTGTTGTTGTTGTTGTTGTTGTTGTTGTTGTTGTTGTTGTTGTTGTTGTTGTTGTTGTTGTTGTTGTTGTTGTTGTTGTTGTTGTTGTTGTTGTTGTTGTTGTTGTTGTTGTTGTTGTTGTTGTTGTTGTTGTTGTTGTTGTTGTTGTTGTTGTTGTTGTTGTTGTTGTTGTTGTTGTTGTTGTTGTTGTTGTTGTTGTTGTTGTTGTTGTTGTTGTTGTTGTTGTTGTTGTTGTTGTTGTTGTTGTTGTTGTTGTTGTTGTTGTTGTTGTTGTTGTTGTTGTTGTTGTTGTTGTTGTTGTTGTTGTTGTTGTTGTTGTTGTTGTTGTTGTTGTTGTTGTTGTTGTTGTTGTTGTTGTTGTTGTTGTTGTTGTTGTTGTTGTTGTTGTTGTTGTTGTTGTTGTTGTTGTTGTTGTTGTTGTTGTTGTTGTTGTTGTTGTTGTTGTTGTTGTTGTTGTTGTTGTTGTTGTTGTTGTTGTTGTTGTTGTTGTTGTTGTTGTTGTTGTTGTTGATATGAGGTGGTTCTCTAACTAAGCACCACTAACTTCTTCCTAAGAAAGACTCATCCTTTTAAGCTAACTAAGTTAACTGCTGGTTATTATGGTCTATTGGTTAAATTAAATGTGATAGGTTATAGTTCAAGCCAGGTGATTGACCAAGTTTAGACTGTTTTATTTACGATGATACAGAATACTTCACGTTATACAAAACGGACGGGTAGAGATTGGACATGAAACGACAATAATCTAATAATACATTGAAAGCGGTGTCTGCCACACATTTTTCGGTGTCTGCCACACATTTTTACATTTTTACATTTTTCTCGCGGCATACATTTAAAATTTTGACTTGAATTTTATATCAAGATTTCGATTTATAAAAATTTTGTTGTAATTACTATCAAGTCGACCATGATGAACCATATAAGCTTACTATGATCTCCATACTTGAAGTATATTTCCACGAACTTGAAAATGCGTCACCGCGAGCTGGGTCACAGTTAACGAGCTGGGTCACAGTTAAACGACAATTAAATCTGTTTATACTCACCGCCGTTGAAAAATTGTTCACGTTTCACGCTCACTATTAGTTCAAAAACCGGCAACATTTTATCAGATGGTTTTAACCCATCGAAACTTGAGGAAGCCCTTTGTAAGATGCCATCCTCGGTTTATTTTTGAACAGTTACACAATCGCCTCGAGTTGTTTTTGAGAACGAACGAAATAGAATGGTTGAATTGTGCGAACTCGTGCGTAGCATCGAGTCTTTCGTAACTTGTACTTTTTGCCCAAAAGGGACAAGAGCTCAGCCAGTATTTGGTATTTTTTGAACATTCTCGGACGCTGGTTAAACGGGTTCGGACGCTGATTAAACGGGTTCGGACGGTGGTTAAACAAGTTCGGACGCTGGTTAAACGGGTTCGGACGCTGGTTAAACGGGTTCGGTACATTGAAATCGTACGCCTGAAACATTTTTACATTTTTGAATTGTGAAAAATCGTCGTTAAAAAATTGTTCACGTTTCACGCTCACAATTAGTTAGAAAATCGGCAACATTTATCAGATGGTTTTAACCCATCAAAACTTGAGGATGCCGTCCTCGGTTTATTTTTGGATAGTTACACAATCGCCTCGAGTTGTTTTTGAGAACGAACGAATTAGAACGGTTGATTTGTGCGAACTCGTCCTACGGGACCACCCGTGGAATAACACACTTTTTTCCCAGATGTATGAACTCGCTGCATACATTTAATGTTTCGCCTCGAGTTGTTTCTGAGAACGAACGAATTAGAACGGTTGATTTGTGCGAACTCGTCCTACCGGACCACCCGTGGAATAACACACTTTTTTCCCAGATGTATGAACTCGCTGCATACATTTAATGTTATGACTTAAATTTTTTATCAAGATTACTATCAAGTTGACCATGATGAACAACATAAGCTTACTATGATCTCCATGCTTCAAGTATATTTCCGCGAACGTGAAAATGCGTGACCGCGCGCTGGGTCACAGTTAAACGAACGACAATTAAATCTGTAAGTACGCACCGCTGCTGAAAAACTGTTCACGTTTCACGCTCACTATTAGTTCAAAAACCGGCAACATTTTATCAGATGGTTTTAACCCATCGAAACTTGAGGATACCCATTTGTCATCCACGGTTTATTTTTGGACAGTTACGCAATCGCCCCGAGTTGTTTTTGAGAACGAACGAATTAGAACGGCTGATTTGTGCGAACTCGTCCTAGGGGACCACCCGTGGAAAAACGCACTTTTTCCCAGATGTATGAACTCGCTGCATACATTTAATATTATGACTTTGAAGTGAAGTCGAAGATGGGTTCGACCGCTGGTTAAAAGGGTTGGACACTGGTTAAACGGGTCCGGACGCTGGTTAAACAGGTTCGGAAGCTGGTTACACAGTTTCGGATGCTGGTTAAACGGGTTCGGACGCTGATTAAACGGGTTCGGACGCTGGTTAAACAAGTTCGGACGCTGGTTAAACGGGTTCGGACGCTGGTTGAACGGGTTCGGACGCAAGTTAAACAGGTTCGGACGCTTGTTAAACATTTTCGGACGCCGGTTAAACAGGTTCGGACGCTGGTTAAACAGGTTCGGATGCTGGTTTAACGGGTTCGGACGCTGGTTAAACAGGTTCGGACGCTGGTTAAGCAGGTTCGGACGCTGGTTAAACGGGTTCGGACGCTGGTTAAACAGGTTCGGACGCTGGTTAAACGGGTTCGGACGCTGGTTAGACAGGTTCGGACGCTGGTTAAACGGGTTCGGACGCTGGTTAAACAGGTTCGGACGCTGGTTAAACAGGTTCGGACGCTGGTTAAACAGGTTCGGACGCTGGTTAACAGGTTCGGACGCTGGTTAAACGGGTTCGGACGCTGGTTAAACAGGTTCGGACGCTGGTTAAAAAGGTTCGGACGCTTGTTAAACAGGTTCGGACGCTGGTTAAACGGGTTCGGACGCTGGTTAAACAGGTTCGGACGCTGGTTAAACAGGTTCGGACGCTGGTTAAACGGGTTCGGACGCATACCAATGATTGCCATTCCGGATGCTTTCCTTCCTTGGGTTCTATCCA
>OZ038443.1:7767882-7782882 GCA_964036265.1 Daptonema setosum
CACTCACTCAATCGGTTTCTCACGCAATCTTGCGGAAACAACAACAACAACAACAACAACAACAACAACAACAACAACAACAACAACAACAACAACAACAACAACAACAACAACAACAACAACAACAACAACAACAACAACAACAACAACAACAACAACAACAACAACAACAACAACAACAACAACAACAATAACAACAACAGCTCACGGCACTTACTCTGACACTGATCGGGCGTGGCGGGCAGTCTGGCAGCTCGATTACGGTAGCTCGGACGTCGTACCGTGGCCGGACTCATACTTCCAGATCGACTCGTCGGAGATACCAGAGGAGATGGCGAACTACTTTGATGAATGTAGTCGTTCGGATGAAGAAAGTTGTGCGAGCCTGTGCAGTGAGTGAGTGAGTGAGTGAGTGAGTGAGTGAGTGAGTGAGTGAGTGAGTGAGTGAGTGAGTGAGTGAGTCAGTGAGTGAGTGAGTGAGTGAGTGAGTGAGTGAGTGAGTGAGTGAGTGAGTGAGTGAGTGAGTGAGTGAGTGAGTGAGTGAGTGAGTGAGTGAGTGAGTGAGTGAGTGAGTGAGTGAGTGAGTGAGTGAGTGAGTGAGTGAGTGAGTGAGTGAGTGAGTGAGTGAGTGAGTGAGTAAGTGAGTGAGTGAGTGAGTGAGTGAGTGAGTGAGTTAGTGAGTGAGCTAACCCATAGCCGCATCGCAGAATGATTCGGATGCTTGATGCGTCTTCAGTTCAGCAAGTTTTGGGCGTCGACGTGTTAAAACCGTAACCTGAAAAATAGTTTCATCGAACTATAACTTGATCAGGGTATCTTGTTGTACAAAACTATTTTCATAGATTAGTTAGTCAATCCATGGTTTCTTGTTTGTCGAAAAAACTCTTTGTCGCCCAGTTTGAACTCAAATCTGTTTTTGGCGCGCTTTCAAGAAATCGAGCTTTTTTAATACTTTTTAACATAAAGTTCGGAAAACATCCGAAAACTGCGCTGATTTCATAGCAAGTTTTTCGCTAAAAAAAACCTTGGATAGGCTACATATACAGGGTGGCCCAAAAGTTTATGTACACTTTTTGGTCGTCTTTTTCGCATGTGTAAAATCATACAATTCCGACGAGACAATAATGGTCTGACTGGAAGTTACCTGAACTCTTCAAAAATGTCTTCCGTTTTGTTCTCAGATGAGTATTTCACGAGTTATACGCATAAACGTACAAAAACACGTTTCTATACTTTTTACGCTTGTTTTTCCCTTATTCATGTTTTTAATCATGTGTTATTCATATTTACTTTCAAATTTATTTATTTATACTTCAGCGTAATTGCTACAAATAAAAAATAATAATGCTAACTAGTAACTCACGGTACTTCAGATTATACTGGTCAGGCAAGATCGACAAAACATGTTTAATAATTTCATGCTTTTACACATGCGAAGAAGATGACCAAAAAGTGTACATAAACTTTCGGGCCACCCTGTATGCTCACCTGCGATGGTATTACGGGATCAGTGTCGATCTTCTCGTTGTTGGAATCGACCGAAGGTTTTGGACTCAGCCTTTTCTTTGCTGACGTCGTGGAAGTCTGTCTTCGCCATTTACTTAGTAATGACACGGTGACGGCCGCCTGCAGCAGTCACTCAGTCAGTCAGTCAGTCAGTCAGTCAGTCAGTCAGCCAGTCAGTCAGCCACTCACCGTGGTTCAATCTGGCCCATGACTGTTTTATCATTGTACGTTCCATGGATGTTAGAGAGGCTCTTAGTCGAGCCACTATCTGATCGTCATTTGACATTTTAAGAAATAAATACTGAAAAAGACATTATCAGTTGAAAAAAAACAGTGAAATCAGAAAACAGTCTAGAAATTTTTGGGCCATGTTCATTAACATGAAACATGAGAAAGTTGAACGTGCCACTGGAAACAAAGACTTTTTTTCCATTTAACGTGGTAATTAAGTCAACAAGAACGATTGATTAACAAAATGAAGCTATTTTTACACGGGTGTATAACTATGTAGTATTAACAGAATTGGAACATAATTGAGTTTGGTGAATGTTTCGACAAATTATGGAAACAGAAGCACAACGGAATCATATTTACAGTTGCAGCTGCAGCAGACTCTTACTGGGCTAAATCACAGTCACTTACAAAAGTTATGCGAACTCGTAAGAGAAAGTGTGTATTTATAGCGTATAGCCTCCGTAATTCATTATGCCAACAAATGAATAAGATTTGCCCATTCATGATGTGTACATGCCTATGTCACTTCATGCCGGGAAATAGTCTTACGCTACGACCGATAAAAATTGTCTAAGATTCGGGACAAAATTCGAATTCGACAGTTGTCGACGTCAACCGTTCGTCATATTTATTACAAGCTCTAAATTTATAATATTTCATAAAATATCAGAATAGACCCAACAATATTTTTCAGAAACACGAAAATTATGTATTTCGACAAGAAAATTGAAAAACTAAAAATAGTAATCAACAGGCAGGGAAAGAAAATAACCAAATATATGCGGGGTGCAAGTCTTTTTTACAGGCATTCGGTCGGTCGTAATTTGGTTTTTCTAATAATGATTTACGGATGCTTTTTATAATAACAGAATGTATATATTTGTATGTACAGTATGTAGAACATGTAAACACATGCTGATTTGCATACTAAACAGTTGTGGTGGCCTTTGGAAGAAAATAAATTTAAGATCACTATTTGGAATATTTCCAATTGACGATACAATATTTCAGCTTGTCCAAACCGTGAAACGTTACCTAATTGATATGATTTTCTTTAGATAGTGATGTCTCACGACACGATCTGGCAAACCTAGAACTTCTCAGCACACTGACTGACGAGCTGATCCTTCAAAGGGACGGGTATTTCGTCAAAGAGGGAGGTGAATTGGCAGTTTTCAGGTCATTTTCCCTACACCTCAGGGAAGAAATTATACTTTTTTAAAACGTCAAAGAGCGAGGAATCCACTTTTCCCACCACTTTTCATCCGCTGGTGGTTCAGCAGTAGTCTCGAATGGTCTGTAGACCTTTCACTTGATCTCCTGAGAAATAAACAGAGTCTAGCACTTATTAGAAATTTTCCCGCATGAAGTTGCAAAGAGTTTACTTTTTCGGGATTATCCTATTCCATAGTTTTAATATAAAACTAACTTTTTCATGTCTCCATCCAACTTCCGTAAGTATGGACTCTATCGTTACTGAAACCCTTAAAAGACAACTAAAATTTTCCGCGTAGCGTTTCACTTTTCTTTAGAAACGTTTTTTTTATATAATTGGGATTTTTATAGAAACAGTTTCTTCTCATAGTTCCATCAAACTTCCAGGCAAACTCGACCGTAAGTATGTACACGATATGCAGTTGATCTTGACGGCTATCGTAAAAGCGATGGTCAGGTCGTGCGCCCACCCGCGGACGAGTCAAACCTCCAAAGGGAGGGGAATATTCCCAAAGAGGGGGAATGGCACGAAATAACGCCATTTTACCTACATTTTATGGAACAAACTCTGTTTTCGGAAACCCCAAAGAAGGGGGAATTCTACTTTTCCATCCAACTCTGGTCCGCTATTGGTTATGTCGTGTGTCGTTAAAAGTTTGCCAGGAGCTCGAGTTCAACGAAACTGGTACAGTCTATAACGGGCGGTCAAGGCAAACTTCCGAAGGTTGGTGAATTTAGCTAAAGAGGAGGGAATTCGCAGTTTTTTATAAACAGCAAAGAAAGGAAATTCCTTTTTTTCCTCCCCTTCTCGTCCGCTAGTGCAGTCAATAAATAGTCTTTTTTCTAATTTTCAGGTTACTCCAAATATTGGGTGCGAAACTTGAACTCAAGTCGGCCTTTGGCTCGTGCTGAAATTTTTGAAATAATTTTCGTGCGAAAATTGAACAACGTTTTCTTATCAAAACATAGGTTTTACTTGCTCCAATGCCTTAGGTAAAGCGTTCAGCGTTCAAAAGTTATGTGAAAAAAAGTTGAATGCACGCAAAAAGCAGTTTCGCTTTGAAAAGGGCCACAAAACTTTCTGAGCAAACTTGACTTTCTGACTTTATAGGACGCAGCGCGCAGCTGTTCTCCTCATGCATAATAAATTGATAAACATAACGTTCTCAATGGATCATAGTTGTAAACTTTATCGCTTTCACAAAACATATCTCACATGAATCAAACTCACATACGTTGGAGTCACAAAAACGAACTCGAATATTTGGAATTCACATAAACTGATTTTTACAAGTAAAAAAATTCGAATGCGCGCTGAACACTGATTTGAAAAATATCGTTTCGGGCAAAAACTTTAGTGAGAAGTCTCGTATAGCTTAATCAAATTTTCTTGTTTTTTTGTTTTTGTTTTTTTAATTAGCTTTGTAGGTCAGTTACGCACGAATGCCATCAATTAAGCGCATTATTCGTAAGAATTTTCCAAATATATGTGAAAAAACAATTGCTTTCTTCAATTTTTAAAGCGTCCCGAAAACGGATTTGAATTCAAACTGCGCGCCCGAAAAGTTTTGTCGAACGAGAAACCCATGATATGCTATAAAGGCTATAGTAAATAGTCGGTATACCTCGAATAGTCGGGCACACGGAAACTACTGGATTCACAGAAATGGTTCTATTCAGCACATAAAGTGTTGACTTAACGACTACCCATTAGACTATTATTCAGTCTGACCTGCTGAAATATAGCATATTCAGGGTTTTTTGTTATTTATTTATTATTGTCAAAATTTGTTATTTACATGCATCCGTTTCGCCCATTTTTGAATGCGCGCAAATATTGTGGCTGATTTGAATTCAAATTGAGCACCAAAAAGTTATCAGCTAACAAGCAACCCTTAATAGACTATTATTCGTGATTGTCAACATGTGAATTCAATGAGGTCACCATGTGTCGCAATCGCAACTATTCCATCATATGTATATGTATCATATGTATCATATGTATCGTATCATATGTATCCTATGTATCCCATCACATTTCGAGCCAAGTCAATTGAGGGTTGATGTATATTTGGACAAATTATACTGGCAATCAAAACTGAAAATTTTAAACTAATGTTTGTAGGTTTGTTTCGATAAATTATTTTGCAGATGTGCTCAGACAAGTTCATAGAAATAGTGTTTGATAACAAGATACATACCTACACGAAGCTATGAATTTAGCTTATGGAGAGAATGTTAGTGCGTTTCAAAGTTCAGTACTATCCAAAATTGAGCCAACGACAATTTCAGCTGCAGGAAATACACAATCAGTTTTTTGTTATTTATGTACGAGTGAAGTAGTTTAATCAATGCAAGCACAATTAACAACAACAACAACAACAACAACAACAATAACAACAACAACAACAACAACAACAACAACAACAACAACAACAACAACAACAACAACAACAACAACAACAACAACAACAACAACAACAACAACGACAACAACAACAGCTGCTGGAATAGCAACAAGTGTTACATACGTTTTGAAGGTCCGCAAACATAAAAGTTGAAATGAGACTGGCAGAAAAAAAAACAGACTGGCGTATGCATGTGCAAGCGGAATTAATTAAAATGAGACATACAGTACGAGACACCCTGTACATAAAGCCCAATCAGAGTTTCTTGTCACAGAACTCTGGATGTTTTTGGCGCCTAATTTGAATTCAGAATTGTGTTTTGTGTTTACAAACTTGAGATTTTTTTAATGAAGTTCAGACAACTTTTGTTCACAAGTATATGCTTACGTAACGGCTCAGAGAAATTATGCTTTGATAATCAAACGTCTTGATATGTAGCATGTTTGTGAAATCTCTTTTGCTACTATAAAAATATAAATTTTTACAAGTTCAGTCGCCCTATCAAATACAATGCTGTTCTTTAATGTAACACATACAACGGAACATCACAGCTCTATGCCAAGGGTACCTCTTGATTTATCCGGAAATCTCGTGGATATCCCTGAAAAAAGTTCTAAGCAGCGTCCACTGCAGCCTTTATAGCCGACGTGTTAAATTACGGCGGCCGCAAAGGATACTGATCATGACACGGGGCGTGTAGCTTAGTTGGTTAGACGTTGAACTTGGGATCGACGCAGGTCACGTGTTCGACTCTCGGCTACTGGCTTAGATGGTAGCCGTCGAAAGTACGGGTGAAGATACATAGTTCTTAGTTACGATACGATAATGCTAGACAGGAGTACCTGTGGTGTAGCGGTTAGGACGTCTGTGTACTGAACAGAAGGTCATGGGTTCGTATCCTACCAGGTTACTTGAAAATTTTCAGTTTCTTGGTAGGACTAGAATTCGTTTACTAATACATATGTACAGGCCATATAACTCAGAACGCCCACATATGATTACCATTGATAATCGGGCTTGGATTTGAAGCCAACTCTACGACTGAAATGACGAGCCTTATCCTGGTGATAGAAGGACTAATACCACACATTTTTTTCAGTTGTTATGCCATAATAGTTGGAGTTGGATACCAAGTCACTATAGTGAAATAAGGGTCATATTTACATACGTATTTACATACGTATGACAATCACTGATCATCCACAACGTTCTTGTTTTCGCTGTGTGTCAACCCGGGGCTCGAACCAGGACCATCGGCATGCGAGGCCGGCGCCTTAACCACTTGACAAGGGAAGCGACACACGTATTCCATGTGGTTCACCGATGTGGTGAATTGGGAGCCGAACGAACAGACAAACTGGTTACAATAAATTGTAGTCAATCTTTCAACTATTCACTAGAATTTCCAGAGGCTCATTTCCACTCTCACATTTTCGTCTAGTCCGATCATGAAAGTCGCTCAAGTCGCCTTACCCACAACGATTATCTCCATGGTGAGACAAGTCGCTAGCGGAGGAGAAGCCGAGGAAAGGGAAAATCCCCGCTCTTGGGCAGTTTTTGAAAAGTGGGTAGAGATTCTCATGGTATAGGTAAAACGAACAAAAATATACCAATTCTCTTCTTGGGAGGAATTCCCTACTCTTTGGACGTCTTCCTTGTCCGCCAGTCAGACGATGACTGTTTCTGACAGCTCGACTGGCATTCTCGAGGTGTGTAGACCAGTATAAGTAACTATAAATAATTCTGCTATTTATGTTCTAATAATTCTGCTGAAATCCTGACGAAATACTAATACCATAAAACTCAGTCAAAATATATTTTCTCTGGAAATTAGTTTTATAATTTTTTTTATATTTTAATTATTATTATTGTTATTATTATTTTTATCCACAGCAATTCAGACGCAACGCAAAGTTTGTAAGTTTTTCCAAGTGTCAAGTGACAAAGGATTTTTTCACGATATTTCAAATTCATTCAGAGCCAAGCATTGAATGAAAATTGTGGCCAGAGAGACCCTGATAAAAAAATTGCTCACATTCGCCGAAACTTCAGAGCAGTTTCTCCATCCATCCATCGAGCACCCATCCATAGTAAATAGCTCAGTGCAAAGTGGCCCGCCTATGGTGTGGAAGTATGGCGGTTCGAGTCTTGAAGCGCTGTGATGATGAAGTAAGATCATGTTCTTCCCAATCAAATCAAGTTCATTCAGTTGGTATGCCATAATAGCAAAGAAAGATATCAAATCAAAAATAGTGAAGTAACGGTCGTCCGACTCACAAATGACAATCTCTGATCATCAACAACGTTCTTGAATGCGTTGTGTCTCAATTCGGGGCTCGAACCAGGACCATCGGCGAGCGAGGCCGGTACATAACCAAGGGAAGCGACAAAAGTACTACAGTAAGTCCCTAAGTTTCCAAGACAATAATTACCAAATTATTCACGATTTGAACCAGGGACCTCCGGGTTGTGTTGTCGGCTTCATAACCACTGGACTAACTATATAAGCTAAAGCCCGTATACTGTTTCTGCAAGCAAAATACTGCGCAAACCATCTGATAATGAAACACCAGATAATCAGTCTTAACATGCAGATCAATCATCATCACCCCATGCTGTACTGTGTTAAACTATGGTGTCAACCGAGTTCAGTTGAGGCTAGCGATGTTTCATTATCAGACGTTTTGGGCAATCCTTTTGCTTGCAGAAACAACATAGATTACATGCTTCATGTATGTAAGTACTGTAAAAATTTATTTTACTGTGTATCCAGTAAAGTGGCATCGAATATTTGCGTTTTTTTATTCTTGCAACGTTCCAGAGTGTCATTCAGCATTCGGTAGGGATATTATTCAAGTGTTCATGGATAAAAAACTGTTATAAAACACTGAAAGGAATATGAAACCTGAAACCACTCCTATCTGAGAAAGAATTTACTTCATAGTTTGGTCAGAATTTCTTGTTAACAAAAATCGATTTTGTCGGCCGGTTACGCACGTAAGCAATGAATTAAGCAACAACAACAACAACAACAACAACAACAACAACAACAACAACAACAACAACAACAACAACAACAACAACAACAACAACAACAACAACAACAACAACAACAACAACAACAACAACAACAACAACAACAACAACAACAACAACAACAACAACAACAACAACAACAACAACAACAACAACAACAACAACAGCAACAACAACAACAACAACAACAACAACAACAACATCAACAACATCAACAACAACAACAACAACAACAACAACAACAACAACAACAACAACAACAACAACAACAACAACAACAACAACAACAACAACAACAACAACAACATCAACAACAACAACAACCAACAACAACAACAACAACAACAACAACAACAACAACAACAACAACAACAACAACAACAACAACAACAACATCAACAACAACAACAACCAACAACAACAACAACAACAACAACAACAACAATGCTGACGCAATGCCCGATTGCATGTCTGGCGGCCAGAAAACCAGTACAAAAGGGCATTGTAATATTCCTAATTAACTTCGACTTGTAAAACAACGATGGAGTTTATTTTGAGTTTCCTGTCACTCTGAAACTTTCCTGTGATCCGTTCACAGTGCGCACGTTTTTGGCGCGCATTCAAATTTAAAAGAAGTTCGTGATGTTAGCGTTTAGTGAAAAAGTTAGGGTATCTGTTATCTAAAGTTATTATTTGGAACAATAACGCACCTATGCAAGGTGAGATGATCTTATGGAGATAAAACATTTTCTCGAAAATTTTTCAAACGCGCGCTTAATAATGAAACATCAGACAATGAATGATAACACACACATCAATCATCATCACCCTATGCTATACTGTGTTTTATACTATGGTGTCAACCGAATTGAGTTGAGGCTAGTGATGTTTCATTATCACACATTTTGGACATTATTTTTGCTTGCAGAAACAGCATACCGGCTTTACATACATACATATATGAATATGTATAAAAATTCATGATCAGTAGACGAGGACAATGAAAACTGTCAAACCAAGTTTCTGCAATGATACTGTTAATATCGTCACTTTTACTCAGTTATACGATATGACAGCTGGCCGTAGGACAAGACAACGTTGCGTTGAACTCTGGCATTCTCTATATTGCAAGTTCAATTATCCTATATAAGTTGCCCAAGAGAAATGAAATAAAACTTCATGCAAAACCATAAATATAATTTTTTACAACAATTAAAAAAATCGTGTTTTTTCACATTTTCAAACATGTAGTAACAAATAAAGATTCGACAAGAGTTAGATGGCTAACGATTTTTTTAAATATAGTTCGTTGATCGTAAGAAAGCAAGAAAATGAATTCAAATTTACGAATAATCATATTAAATTTGTTGTTAGGATGGAAAAAACCCATGTTTTCAGTCGAAAAAAACTTGATGTGAACGAAACTCTGCGCCTGTCAAACAGAGAAATCTGATTATGGTTGTATTGTTATTATGGATATCATATTGTGGAAAGGCTATTGTATAGGGGAACGTGGTTGCTATGCAAAATTAGACACCATTGAAATGAATACGTATATTGAGTCGATGATTTGTTTCTGCAAAGTATATTTCCCTTAAACAATTTTCTGTTCACCGATTATTTTAATTTATTGCGCATCTTGTACGGAAATCTGCAAAATTTCATCGTCCTAACGTTTCATTTAGCTACATTTCCCTTTGGCACGCAAATTCCGACTGGTGCAGGAGGGCGGAGTCTGAGTAAAAAAAGAGGTGGAGCCTGAGGAAACAAAAAGGGCGGAGTCTGGGTAAAAAAAGAGGTGGAGCCTGAGGAAGAAAGAAGGACGGAGTCTGGGAAAAAAAGGGTGGATTATGAAGGAACAAGAGGGTGGTCCGAAGGACTCCGCATATTCTTAGTACTAGTGAAGGATAATTCAACCGTCCGTCACTATATATAGCCTATTCAGGGATGATTATGTCTTGTCGAGTCAGATACGAACTTATGTACTTACAACTACCATAACAAAACTAATTACGAAAAAAAACAGAACACTAGGGATACGCTAGCGCATGAAAAGCGGTCGGAAAATTGTAATTCCCTCCTATTTTGCGGGTTAAAAATGCAGTTTGTTCCCTGAGGTGTATACAACAGCCTAAAATTCGAAAATTGGTTCAGTACAGCTCGAAAACCAAGTAGGAGAAACAAACTTTTCATCGACAACGCGGTATCTCATATTGTGAAACTTCAGGATTGAGTTTTTTCATGGAAAAGTTATCCAATTCCATTTGTCGATGCACTATTCATTTTTCAATTATTTCAAGCTACACGTGAACAATTAAGAAAAATTCAGTGTCACGTGAAAGAGTAAAAATTTATGTTTACATTGCTCTAAATTTTTTTCAAATTCGCCGAAAATAGCTCGAAAAATCAAAGAAACGAATGGTGCAATTTTGGACTATAATCATCTTTATATTCACTAGGAATTTTTTATCTACCGTCATCATACGGAAAGTTGCGAGTGAATAACATCCTTCTACATTTAGTCTTCTAAGGGTGCTTTCAGAGTAAAAAGGAAAGTAAAAAGGAAAGTAAAACGGAAAGTAAAATCTGTAAACCTCCTGACCGAAAATAAATTTTCGGGAACTAAATTGACTTCCTGGTCAATAGGTTTACAGATTTTACTTTCCGTTTTACTTTCCTTTTTACTTTCCTTTTTACTTTCCTTTTTACTCTGAAAGCACCGTAATCAAATATAAATGTCATAGGGATATATTTCATATCAGCTCAATGATGAATTATTAATCCATTCAACACAGTGGAGTTGACCTTTTTCTTAATTAGTACCATATCAGATAGTCTACGGTATATCGGCTCACTAGCGGACGAGAAGGAGAGGGAAAAGTGGAATTCCCTTCTCTTTGGCGGTTTAAAAAAGTAGAAATTGTCCCTTAAGGTGTCGGTAAAATGGCCTGAATCCTGGAAATTTCCCCCGCTTTGGGAAGATTCCCCTCCCTTTGAAGGTTTGGCTCGTTCGCCAGTATAGCCTACGGTTTATCGGGTTGCTTATCCAATAATCCCATTGAAAATGCATATGTCGTGCAGCCAGATGCAATCGTGACGATAAAGCAACAATTGCCTTATCGTCATGACGAAATCGCGATTGCAACTGGCTTCGAAGCCAGCTGCAATCGCGATTTCGTCATGACGATAAGGCAATTGTTGCTTTTTCGTCACGATTGCATCTGGCTGCACGACACATATCTAAAAAGTCAGCCAGACTGGGAGAGCAGAGGATATAGCTTGGGTAGAGTTTCTTGCTATCTGTAATGTTTTAAGTATGAAAATATATATATAAAAGTTATAGTTTTATGTAATGAATACACATATATGTAGATGTTGACGTTTTTTCTTAATTACCACCGAGTCATATCGGCTCATACAATAACCCCATCGAAAATGCATATCTAGAAAGTACGCTGCATAGATTCGGAGACAAGAGGATCAGTGAAAAAGGATATATACATCAGTTACTATTTAGCATTGTTTTTTTCTACTTTATTTGTTGAAGTTAAGCTGAAATATCACAGTCGATATGAATAACACATGAAATAAATCGTCAGTAAAGGAATAATAAGCGTAAAAAGTGTAAAAAAACGTGTATTTGTTCGTTCTTTTTTGATTTTACACATGCGAAAAAGATGGCCAAAAAGTGTACGTAAACTTTTGGGCCACCCTGTATATGTAGCTTGTTCATCATTTCATGTTAGTGGAAAAAAAATATTTTTACCGACCCGTATTTTGATGTTTGTAAAATGAAAAAATACTTGTGTAAAACTTTGAGATAATAAAAAACGTACTTCAAAGTCATTGCGTATTTCCAGCAGCTTTCCAGCCGGCAAAACATGAAATGTATGATGAACAGTCTAGTCTAGTGCATAGAACGCCAGCCTCGAAAACAGGTGGTCCGAAGTTCGACACCTGACTTGAGGCGCAGATCCTTGTTGCTCTGGGGTTTCCGCCGTTGCCCGTCAGTTTATTGAACTCTCCGGTCACTATGAAAACACCATTCTGATATGGTATTAGTGTGCCATGATCGATTCAATCAACGAAGGAATCCAAGGAAAAAAAGTTCAATTTTCAAGGTTCATTGTGTTTTCTCGCATATAATACAAACTACACTGAAATAAAGATGTAAAAAAATGAATAAAAAAGAGTTTACGCTATAAAATTACTGAAATTAAACATGAAAGAAAAAAAACGAAAAAGAGAGAAAATGTATCATTTATTAGCGGAAAACACTCAGTTCCGTACGCATTCAAATTCTGGCTCCGAATCAGTTCAATAGACAGTACCACATGATGCTTCATCGGCTGGTGAACGAGCCAAACCTCCAAAGGGAGGGGAATCTGTCCAAAGAGGAGGAATCGGCAGATATTAGGCCATTTCACCTACACTGTAAGGAACAAACTCTTTTTTTGAAAACGCCAAAGAGTGCAAAATTTCACTTTTTCCTCCCCTTCTCTTACGCTAGTGCATTGAGGCACTTTATAATTATAATTATGGGAAACATGAACCGTTGTTAACCCGAGAAGAAATAAGCCTTTCAATTGGCATTTTTTTAAGCACTGTAGCATTGGTGAAGCACCGTAGGATTAGGAGACCACCGTTTTTCACAGAGTTTTTACATGCTTATTCTAAAATTTGATCATTTTTGCACAGGGTTTTTACACGCTATTTCTAAAATTTGAAAATATTTTTTTATCAAAAAGCTAAATTTTTTACACACCTTTCATAAAACAATAATTTACATGGAATCGTAAAAATAGGGTTCGGGTTCATAAAAATAGTTTTTGATAACAAGATACCCTGAACCCATGTGCAAAAAATACTTTTATTTGTACAAATATGCAAAAAAATTCCGTAATCGAGATTGTAATAAAGAATTAACAATATTATTTTTTAGGGAGGATGTCTACATAGTAATTAATCCCATATAGAGGCGTTAAGTTATTGGATTATTTAGTCTATTCAAGGTTTCTTGTTACGCAGAAAGTTTTTTGCAGTTCGAACAAGTTTCGCAGCTTTGAACGTGTTTTCAAATTTATGAGAAAAAAAACTGTTTTTTACATTACATTTGGACAACATATGAGTATTGCGTTTAATTATTGCAAACTGTAAAACTGTTCATTCAATAGAAAAAAAAATTTAAACAAGAAACATTGGTCAGTCTATTCAAATTATCCATGTCCTATTTTTCTGGGCTCTTTGAGCGATTGTCAAAAAACAGTATCCATATATTCGTGAAACCTAGACCGTAAACCGTTTCAGGCGGAATTCTTTTTCGCTGGTTAGAATTCCGACTAATGTATTGCATCATAATTGAAAGTGTTTATAACTGGTTTGGTATTAATTATTTAATAGACAAGTTTTCCGAATTTGACCTGACTATACTGCCGAAGGTGCCATGTTTAATGTCCGGCCGCGTAATGGCGGACGAGTAAAACCTCCAAAGGGAGGGGAATTTCGTCAAAGAAGGGGAAAATTGGCAGTTTTGAAGCCGTTTTATCTACACTTTAGGGAACAAACTGTACTTTTTAAACCCGCCAAATAGGGCGGAGTTCCACTAGTGCGTCCGCCAATGCGATCCGACATACAGGGTGTGCCGAAAGTACCGATAATAACATGGCTATAACTTCCACTACTTTGAGACGTGTTCATCATACCAGCGGTGGGTGATGAATTCACGTCCACATAAAAATTATTCGATTTCAATAAGATACACTGCAGTATTCACGAGCCTGGATATAAATAGGCGAAGAAGAAACATCTACGAAAGCAAGTGGGAGGTTAACTCAATAACTAACCAAACCCAGGGTAATCCGCAATAGCACCTGTAATTATGGAGCTGCGCGACGGCCGCCGACTACCAGCCGAGCGACTGACCCTCAACAACCACAACAACAACAACAACAACAACAACAACAACAACAACAAACAAAAAAACAACAACAACAACAACAACAACAACAACAACAACAACAACAACAACAACAACAACAACAACAACAACAACAACAACCTCAAACTTTAGATTGAAGTCTTGTTTTTTAATAGTTGCTTCCTCGACATGGTTAGCTAAATCTATGTTTAATGGAAAAATTTTTTCGCATAAACGTATTTTTTAGGTATTTGAATTCTAAACTGGGTGACTGTCATTTTGAGAAATTTTAGCTCTTCTACTTTGTCAGCTGTATAGTCTAGTGCGTAGAGAAGAGAGCCAGCATCGAAAACTGGTGGTTCTGAGTTTGGCACCTGATTTGAGTCACATAGACTCTGATTTCTATTTATTAAACGTTTTTGACTACTGCGAAAACGCCGATTCGAAATGGTATTATTTCAATCAACCTTGATGACTTCATTGATAAAAACTGCCAATATAAATATCTGCTGGCCAATGACCTATTTTTCATCTATACATCGGCCAAACACCTAAAAACACTGCGAATCCAGCTTTCATTCAGTCATATAATCATAAAGGCACGGAGAATCACAATAGAATCAATCACTCTGTGAGTCAATGATTCAATAATTTTGGAATCAATGAAATACCGACTGTGATAAA
>OZ038443.1:7785382-7789910 GCA_964036265.1 Daptonema setosum
AGTGAGTGAGTGAGTGAGTGAGCGAGTGAGCGAGTGAGCGAGTGAGTGAGTGAGTGAGTGAGTGAGTGAGTGAGTGAGTGAGTGAGCGAGTGAGTGAGTGAGCGAGTGAGTGAGTGAGTGAGTGAGTGAGTGAGTGAGTGAGTGAGTGAGTGAGTGAGTGAGTGAGTGAGTGAGTGAGTGAGTGAGTGAGTGAGTGAGTGAGTGAGTGAGTGAGTGAGTGAGTTCAGAGTTGGTAAAACAATTCACAGGCGACACAATTTTCTTTTTCCAGCCTTACCTGAAACGTCCACGTATTAGGTAATCGATCGTCGTAGCAAATTTGGGTA
The DNA here is from genome assembly GCA_964036265.1 of Daptonema setosum. NCBI lineage: Eukaryota > Metazoa > Nematoda > Chromadorea > Monhysterida > Xyalidae > Daptonema > Daptonema setosum. The sequence goes on from OZ038443.1 coordinate 7,785,709, forward strand.
GCCGCATAGAATTTGAATCCGTCGTCGCAAGGATTGTCTGAAAAGTTAATATCGTAATTTTTTGTTAATCAAAAAATTGGTTCTAAAATTTTTTTATTGTCGAAAAACTATATTTTCTCTGCATAGTACTGCTAGTTCGAACTTATTCTGTGAATTAATAACGCATTGTCTTTATAGCTTGATCATGGTTTCTTGTTAGTCAAAAAAATTTGGCACACAGTTTGAATTCAAATATGCAAAGTCAATTGCAGATTAGAGTTTTTCAAAATCGTTTAAAAAATTGTGGCTAACATTGGCTAAAATCTGAATAGGCTGTATGCATTGGTTGGTTACAAAAACTACTCGTTCAATCTGGACGAATTATGAAAAAAACATTTTTTTTCAACGACCAACACTCGGTAGTTATAATCGGTGTAAGTGTGGTTGTGGTTGTTGTGGTGGTGGAGGGACGGATTGTCGGTTGCATGGTACAGACGAACCTGGAGACTCACTCACTCACCTACTCACTCACTTACTCACTCACTCACCCACTCACTCAATCACTCACTCACTTAATCATTCACTCAATCATTCACTCACTCACTCACTCACTCACTCACTCACTCACTCACTCACTCACTCACTCACTCACTCACTCACTCACTCACTCACTCACTTACACACTCACTCAATCATTTTACTCAATCACTCACTCACTCAACCACTCATTCACTCAATCATTCACTTATTATTTCACCCAATCATTTACTCAGTCACTCACCCACTCACATACTCACTCGCTCACTCACTCACTCACTCACTCACCTCGGTCCACCACTAGTTTCACAGCTCATTGTCTTCCATAAATAATCAGCCGTTTTATCGATATAAACGCAAAGACCATTATTATCGTTGATGGATGGTATGACCTGAAGTTAATCTGTTCAACAAAAACGACAACAACAACAAAAAACAACAACACTAACAACAACAACAACAACAACAACAACAACAACAACAACAACAACAACAACAACAACAACAACAACAACAACAACAACAACAACAACAACAACAACAACAACAACAACAACAACAACAACAACAACAACAACAACAACAACAACAACAACAACAACAACAACAACAACAACAACAACAACAACAACAACAACAACAACAACAACAACAACAACAACAACAACAACAACAACAACATCAACAACAACAACAACAACAACAACAACAACAACAACAACAACAACAACAACAACAACAAAAACAAAAACAACAACACTAAAGTAATGAAATAAGCCTTAGGGCGGCCCTAATAATGGTATTATATAAGAATATATAAAATAGGACCGAACTCCCAATTACATGTCAAAGGTTTATTTCATCTGCCTTCAGTTTTCCAACTCTGTCTTACCGACAAGTCTGCATTATAATAATAATATGAATAGTGTATAGAAATATGAATAGTGAATAATATAATTACCGTAATCCTACAGTAACCCTTACTTCCCTCGTCGTTTTAAAAAACGATAAAACAAGATTATAGTGTGATAAAAATATATATAATATTGTAATCACATAAGTATATATTTAAAGTAAGCGTAGGATCACCCTAAAATTCATGAATTCAATGGAATCAATGATAAATTTAATCTCGACAAAATCAATAAATCACTTTTGAAGTAGTTATGATCTACATAGATTTAGACAAATCTGAACTAAGTTAACTTTAAATAACAACTAGACACTGAAAATAGTGAAACAGTTAGATTCTGAAAAGAATTAAGGATAAGTGATGACAGCGACAGCGATGTGAAACAGCTACATGTTGCCGCCTCGAAACCTCGCCATCGTACGTCCATGTGATGACTTCAACGTCTCACAATGTTGCTATCAACTTTCACAACCGATTTTCTACTACGCTTCCACAGCTAGTTTTCAACCACAAATTAATCAGTTTTAATTTAATTTAGTTACAAACAATTTAGATTATAAAGCTAGCAAGAAAACTTCGACATAGAACTCATATTTTGCTTGGATCATCCAAAGCACTTGCATTTATCTTTCATATGACAGCGTGGAACAACGTGCATACAGTCCGTCGTTGTCTGGAAACCCCAGGCTGAACCGATTTCTCTTGATGTTCCATACGGATTCATCACCGGACTCTTATCCATCCCATCCTCATGACACAATCCCTGCGGCATGTTGATTCTAATTTGTTGAAACGACTTTTTAACGTGCTTCGATTCCGTCTGCAACACATGCACATGACTGTTGTTACGCGGCTGCGATTTCTTCTGTTGAACTTGCGCTTTGTGTGAGCGATTGTTGCACGCTTTGCGCTTTTCTGTCGCTTGCGAATGATGTTGTTTCGGTGCGCTCGTATCGGATTTACATTCAGCTGTAAACCTTTTCCAATACACGCCATCTTTGCGCTTCTTTTTCGGACTTTTCTGCTGCACCGTGTCCCTTCCTCCTCTTTTTTTACGACAAATGCAGCGTGACCAACGAAATTATCACCTTCATCGGGATGCAATTTCACTTTCAAATCAAAACCACTGTCATTCTTCAGACTGAAACCGAATGCGTTGAGTGCGGGCATTCCAAAAACTAGACCAATTTCACCGCAAAATTCATCAATCACGTAAAATTGAACCTGTTTAGTCAGATTGCCAATCGAAACGGCAAACTTAACACTACCCGTGCACTTGGTTTTCAATCCATTAATGCATGTCAGGGTGTCTGAACACGGCTTCACGTTCAAAGGACCCTCAATCAAGTACAAAAAATCGGATGTAACCAGATTACATTTTGCACCTGTGTCTGGATGCCACGCGTCATCGGGCACCTTCTGACTGTTCACGTAGATCGGACTGCGCTCGCTCGCTATCTTTGCAGATCTTACTCTACACACACTGAGTCTATGTGGATTTTTCGTACCGACATAACCCACTGATGCTGCTTGACTAACTGACTCGTGCTGTTGCGGAGCCTCGGGAGGGTATTCAATAGTAGGTATAGGCTTCTGACACTCAATCTGATTGTGTCCATGCGCTTTCAAACAGATTTGACCCTGGTACTCTTGCTGACAACAATAAGAGTGAGTACCATGCTGCTCAGATGGATGAAAATGCGGCTCTTGCACGCATCCTTGACTAATAAACGGCGATTTTTGACGCACAACATACGCACGTTTATCATTAACACGAGGTGAAACTCTCTTGTTGTTGCACGTAGACGCAAAATGCCCATACTCCTGACATTTGAAGCACTGAATGCTTTCCTTATTAGGTTGTTGCTGATGTTGTTCAGGCTTAGGTTGTGCCTCATACTGTTGTTGTTGCTCAGACTTCACAACAAACGGACACTGTGAGACTATGTGATCCGTTTTGCGACGGCAATGCACACAATAATGTGATCGATCATCCTCACGTCCATGCTCTCTATGACGTTCCTGCTTTACTGGAACAGTAGCTGTCTTTTTAGCCAGCTCACGAATCGACAACTTTTCCACAACGTCATCAAATGACTTCTTGGGATTCAGCAGGTGTTCCTGAATGTATAGCTTGAAGTCTTGGTCCTGTACACCTCGCTGCAACTGTTCCATTAGCATCAAATTCGTCTGTTGTTGATCGGCATGACTAAAGGGATACGTCAGCTTTAGTTCACGGGCAAACGTCTGAATCGTCTCTCCTCGATGTTGAGTACGACTTCTAAACTGTTGAAACTTCAGCGCATTGTATCTCGTATCAGTGTACTTTTCTTTCAGGTACACAACCGCTTCATCATACGTCGGTCTCTCCAGGTCTTCATGGAACTGACGTCGTGCCAAACCAGCTAAACAGTTAACCAGATGTCCCACCTTCACGGCATCATCACTGGTTTTTGTCATTTTCAACCGGTTTTCGATTCCAAAGAGCCATGACTTGAAATCACCGGGACGCGAACCGTCAAATCGCTCAAATCCAGAGCCAGCCAACGTCACTTCTGCTTGTTGTTGAGCAGATTGTTGCATGATTTGTTGGAACGCTTGACTCATCATCATCGACATTTCTTCCACGGCTGAGCGCGTACGATCACTTTCGTTAATGCCACGGTTCACATGTGGATCACCACATGTCTATCATTAACTGGACCATGTGGAGAACCAACATGTCTGTCCTCGTCGAGTGCATGTGGATAACCAACATGTCTTTCATCGGCAG
>OZ038443.1:7791605-7804105 GCA_964036265.1 Daptonema setosum
CTCACTCACTCACTCACTCACTCACTCACTCACTCACTCACTCACTCACTCACTCACTCACTCACTCACTCACTCACTCACTCACTCACTCACTCACTCACTCACTCACTCACTCACTCACTCACTCACTCACTCACTCACTCACTCACTCACTCACTCACTCACTCACTCACTCACTCACTCACTCACTCACTCACTCATTCACTCTCTCACTCACTCACTCACTCACTCACTCACTCACTCACTCACTCACTCACTCACTCACTCACTCACTCACTCACTCACTCACTCACTCACTCACTCACTCACTCACTCACTCACTCACTCACTCACTCACTCACTCACTCACTCACTCACTCACTCACTCACTCACTCACTCACTCACTCGTATAAGTATGCCAAATTCGGCCTCCTGATCAATCGGTAAAGCTAAAGAGTTCTTTGTTACTCGGCGCGAGTTTTTGACGCGGGATTTGAATTTTTAACACTGACTTTGGGTGTCTATCATGAAATCAAAATCATCGTTTGAACTAACCGCTCTGCAATTTAATCCATCATCTTATGTATAGTGCTGACAAACTTCTATTAGAAAATTATGTGTGTAACATTTTGTCCTGCACAAATGCGAATTATGAATCCACACAAAAACTGCTTCGAAAATGGTTGTTGTCAAGGGGAATTATATTTTAGGGAGTTTGAAACTAACATTGGGTTCATGAAACATCACTCTACTGTATGAATAATTTGATTTTACCATATTTCTCGTTTTTCAATCTAAGAATAGCTTATTAGCAAAAAAAACTAGACAAATAGTCAAAACCAAAGTGTCCCTTTATTAAATCTATGTTTTATAGTCCCAAATCTATGTTTTATAGTCTTTTGTTTATTTTATCTTCAAAACAACCATTTTCGAGGTAGTTTTTGTGTGGATCCATAATTCGCATTTGTGCAGGACAAAATGTTACAAACAAAATTTTCTAACAAAAGTTTGTCAGCACTATACTTCAAAATGGGCATTCCTTCTAATCGGCAAACTGGTGAATTCCAAAAGCGATTTCTGTAGTTCAACAACAATTTAAAGAACATTTGAGACTTTCCAACAGCGGTTTGAGACTTTTGGGTCACTCTGTAAAAGTACATGGTGTAACTCATTCCACAATCGTCATAAGACTTGTCTTTGGGAAGCGAAAACCCTAAGCTAATTCTGTAACTCAACAACTTTAAAGGGAAGTTTCATAAGAGTTTATCATGAAATCAAACGTCTTTTGATCTACCGGCTTTCGATTCCATTCCAATAAGCGTTTCATGTATAGTAAGGGTTACTGTAGGATTACGGTAATGATATTATTCACTATTCTTATTTCTATACACTATTCATATTATTATTATAATGCAGACTTGTCGGTAAGACACAGAGTAGGAAAACTGAAGGCAGACGAAATAAACCTTTGACATGTAATTGGGAGTTCGGTCCTATTTTATATATTCTTATATAATACCATTATTGGGGCCGCCCTAAGGCCTATTTCATTACTTGGCGCTCCTTATTATTTCTTCAAACCTCAACTTTTCGGGCCGAGTTTTCAAATCTAAAAATTGAAACTGCCAGTCGAATTGGAAAAAATTCGTGAAGAATTTGAAAAGTAAAATTAAATTCGTGAAGAATCATAAAAAATTGAAATTCGTGAAGAATTGATAATTGAAATAATTTTGCGAAAAAATTATTCGTCGTCAAATTGAACTCGAAGGCTGAAGAATGATGAACACGGGAACATCGACGCCGACCAATTTGAGCATCTTGTGGCCATCAATCGAGCGTTTTGGCGTGATGTATGGCGTCAATAACAGGTGCAGTTTTAACAACTTGAATCAGTCAGACATCGAAGGTGCAGCTGGAGATGAAGGGTTGTCCGGCCCGCTCCACACACCCGAGATCGGCGGTCGTGAGGATGATGTTAGAGGTCCTGGGTTGTCCGGCCCACCTCACATCATCAGTGGTGATAAGCATCAGGTCAGACAGTTTAGTGAGGGCGGCCTCTGTCGGACATCCGACATGCGCAACACTAGACATGTTGGTGCTCCACATGTACCTGCCGATGAAAGACATGTTGGTGCTCCACATGTGCTTGCCGATTAAATACATGTTGGTGCTCCACATGTACCTGCCGATGAAAGACATGTTGGTGCTCCACATGTGCTTGCCGATGATTTACATGTTGGTGCTCCACATGTACCTGCCGATGAAAGACATGTTGGTTATCCACATGCACTCGACGAGGACAGACATGTTGGTTCTCCACATGGTCCGGTTAATGATAGACATGTTGGTGATCCACATGTGAACCGTGGCGTTAACGAAGGTGATCGTACGCGCTCAGCCGTGGAAGAAATGTCGATGATGATGAGTCAAACGTTCCAAGAAATCATGAAACGATCTGCTCAACAACAAGCAGAAGTGACGTTGGCTGGCTCTGGATTTGAGCGATTTGACGGTTCGCGTCCCGGTGATTTCAAGTCATGGCTCTTTGGAATCGAAAACCGGTTGAAGATGACTAGAACCAGTGATGATGCCGTGAAGGTGGGACATCTGGTTAACTGTTTAGCTGGTTTGGCACGACGTCAGTTCCATGAAGACCTGGAAAGTCCGACGTATGAAGAAGCGGTTGTGTACCTGAAAGAAAAGTACACTGATACGAGATACAATGCGCTGAAGTTTCAACAGTTCAGAAGTCGTACTCAACATCGAGGAGAGACGATTCAGACGTTTGCCCGTGAACTAAAGCTGGCGTATCCCTTTAGTCATGCCGATCAACAACAGACGAATCTGATGCTAATGGAACAGTTGCAGCGAGGTGTACAGGACCAAGACTTCAAGCTATACATTCAGGAACACCTGCTGAATCCCAAGAAGTCATTCGATGACGTTGTCGAAAAGTTGTCGATTCGTGAGCTGGCTAAAAAGACAGCTACTGTTCCAGTGAAGCAAGAACGTTATAGAGAGAGCAGAAACGAAGACGATCGGTCACATTACTGTGTGCATTGCCGTCGCAAAACGGATCACATAGTCTCACAGTGTCCGTTTGTTGTGAAGTCTGAGCAACAACAACAGTATGAGGCACAACCTAAGCCTGAACAACATCAGCAACAACCTAATAAGGAAAGCATTCAGTGCTTCAAATGTCAGGAGTATGGGCATTATGCGTCTACGTGCAACAACAAGAGAGTTTCACCTCGTGTTAATGATAAACGAGCGTATGTTGTACGTCAAAATTCGCCGTTTATGAGTCAAGGATGCGTGCATGAGTCGCAGTTTCAAGCATCTGGTCAGCAAGAGTACCAGGGTCAAACCTGTTTGAAAGCGCATGGACACGATCAGATTGAGTGTCAGGAGCCTATACCTGCTATTGAATACCCTCCCGAGGTTCCTCAGCAGCACGAGTCAGTAGGTACGAAGAAACCGCATAGACTCAGTGTGTGTAGAGTAAGATCTGCAAAGATAGCGAGCGAGCGCAGTCCTATCTACGTGAACAGTCAGAAGGTGCCCGATGACGCGTGGCATCCAGACACAGGTGCAAAATGTAATCTGGTTACATCCGATTTTTTGTACTTGATTGAGGGTCCTTTGAACGTGAAGCCGTGTTCAGACACCCTGACATGCATTAATGGATTGAAAACCAAGTGCACGGGTAGTGTTAAGTTTGCCGTTTCGATTGGCAATCTGACTAAACAGATTCAGTTTTACGTGATTGATGAATTTTGCGGTAAAATTGGTCTTGTTTTGGGAATGCCCGCACTCAACGCATTCGGTTTTAGTCTGAAGAATGACAGTGGTTTTGATTTGAAAGTGAAATTGCATCCCGATGAAGGTGATAATTTCGTTGGTCACGCTGCATTTGTCGTGAAAAAGGAGGGAGGAAGGGACACAGTGCAGCAGAAAAGTCCGAAAAAGAAGCGCAAAGATGGCGTGTATTGGAAAAGGTTTACAGCTGAATGTAAATCCGATACGAGCGCACCGAAACAACATCATTCGCAAGGGACAGAAAAGCGCAAAGCGTGCAACATTCGCTCACACAAAGCGCAAGTTCAACAGAAGAAACCGCAGCCGCGTAACAACAGTCATGTGCATGTGTTGCAAGAATCGAAGCCCGTTAAAAAGTCGTTTCAGCGAATTGGAGTCACCATGCCGCAGGGATTGTGTCATGAAGATGAGATGAGTAAGAGTACGGTGATGAATCCGTATGGAACATCGAGAGACATCTGTTCGGCCTGGGGTTTCCAGACAACGACGGACTGTATGCACGTTGTTCCACGCTGTCATATGAAAAAGAAGTGCAAGTGCTTTGGATGATCCAAGCAAAATATGAGTTCTATGTCGAAGTTTTCTTGCTAGCTTTATAATCTAAATTGTTTGTAACTAAATTCAATTAAAACTGATTAATTTGTGGTTGAAAACTAGCTGTGAAAGCGTAGTAGAAGATCGACTGTGAAAGTTGGTTACAACTTTGTGGAGACGTTAAAGTCATCATATGGACGTACAATGGCGAGGTTTCGAGGCGACAACATGTAGCTGTTTCGTCGTCGCTGTCGCTGTCACTGTTTAACTTTAATTCTTTTCAGAATCTAACTGTTTCACTATTTTCAGTGTAAAGTGTGTTATTTTAAGTTAACTTAGTTTAGATTTGTCTAAATCTATGTAGATCATAACTACTTCAATAGTTCTTATGCAGGTACTGATTAATCCTCATTTCAGGCCTTAATCTTATAAATATTGGTGGTATTTTAGATTGTGATTTATTGATTTTGTCAAGATAAAATATATCATTGTTTCCATTGAATTCATGAGTTTTAGGGTGATCCTATACTTACTTGATTCATATTCTTTTGTGATTACAATATTATATATATTTTTATCACACTATAATCTTTTTTATCGTTTTTTAAAACGACGAGGGAAGTAAGGGTTACTGTAGGATTACGGTAATGATATTATTCACTATTCTTATTTCTATACACTATTCATATTATTATTATAATGCAGACTTGTCGGTAAGACACAGAGTAGGAAAACTGAAGGCAGACGAAATAAACCTTTGACATGTAATTGGGAGTTCGGTCCTATTTTATATATTCTTATATAATACCATTATTGGGGCCGCCCTAAGGCCTATTTCATTACTGTATTCCAACAACCGCAATAAGACTTGTCTATCGACAGCGAAATCCGTAATTCAACAACATTTCAGAATATTTTGTACGTTTTCACCATGAAATCAAAAAATCTTCTGATCGAGCCGCTTTGCATTCGATTTCATTTCTGTAATCGTTAAATGTACGTACTTTAAAATGGCATTCTCTATAAGCGGCACGGTGCTGATATACAAAAACAAACTCTGTAATCCATTCCGAAATTTTTGTTTAAGTTTAACCATAAGTCAACCGTCTTCTGATCTACCCGCTAAGCATTCGATTCCAACCGAAGTTTTAAAAGTGTCTATCATGAAATCAAACGTCTTCTGATCTACCCGCTGTGCATTCAATTTCATTCCTGGAATCGTTTCATGTACTTCGAAATGGCAGTCTTCCCAATCGGCATCGCGCTTTAACAAAACCTCATCATGTGCATCGCACTCACAAACGACTGGAGAAAGTACAATTTGATTTCCCGCCGATTTCACGAAAATCATCACTTACTCATTAGTTGTTTGAAGCAGACGCAGACTAGAAAAAGAAGAAGTATCTCAGATCCTGGTCTCCGTTTTCGCAGATGTTGTAGGTGAATAATCAAATGAAATAACCAAGTGACTTTAGTCTTTTAGTGTAAAATCATGCCATTTTCATTCAACTATGAGTGCTTCATAGTGGCTTATGTTGATTGTATAAATACGGTGGTTATGATTAAGTTAGCTCATAAATTACTCGCTGATCAATCTAACTATTCTGCCTGTGATTCAATTTAAATTTGTTTTATTTTCGTCGACTCTATCGAAAAGCTACTAAGAAGAAATTCATTCGAAACTTGATATGATAAGCTTTATGAAGCTGGTTGGGAACCAGCAACATCCGAAAGTGTCAGTAAACTCGTTTGCATTACATGAGTTTGGAGTCAATAGACTTGACGGTTGGGTCCAGACTCCGTGGCAACTGTTGCGCGTAACAAACGCAAAAGTACAGCCGATTTTTCTACAGTCCAATTGTTGCACGTAACAGATGCAACATTTGAAGTATTATGCCAAAATTTTAATTTTTGCGGGCAACCGGGAAAATAATTATGGTTAAGCAGTGCAAATCAACAAAAATTTACGCATTTATCGTAATTGTTGTTTTAATTGTCAGTGCACTTTCCCAGAGTTTTCAATCGCCCAAATCGAACCAACCGAACTGCAATGACAGGAATGAAAGCTCTGATACTGATGACTTCACTAACAATGGTGAATGCTTTCTACTTCCCGTCATCTTGGACTCCGATCTTGACAGGAGACGATTTCAACCAGTATTTCCCGGAGAGTCCGCAAGGCGAAAGACGCACATACGAGAGAATGATTCCCGATGACAGTCAGGTTATAATAAAGTTGTTGTTGTTGTTGTTGTTGTTGTTGTCGTTGTTGTTGTTGTTGTTGTTGTTGTTGTTGTTGTTGTTGTTGTTGTTGTTGTTGTTGTTGTTGTTGTTGTTGTTGTTGTTGTTGTTGTTGTTGTTGTTGTTGTTGTTGTTGTTGTTGTTGTTGATGATTTTCCTCGATTATTTTATCTTTACAGCCGACGAACCCACTCGATATATCAGAGGTTCCCAAAAAATCACTCACTCACTCACTAACTCACTCACTCACTTACTCACTCACTCACTCACTCACTCACTCACTCACTCATTCATCACTTTACTCACTTATAGAAAACATTAGACAGTGGTTGATGGTTCTTGTTTTGGCCTCTCTCCAGCTTATCCAGCTTCAAAGTGCTGTAATTTTTTTGGACCACCCTGTATGTGTATGAGAGTGGATAAGCCGTAGACCTTAAGCGTGTTGTTATGTTAATCGAAACGTTGCGCTTCACGCAGCAAAAAGAAAAACTAAAGTTTCGAAAAACACCAAACAGTCCTCTTCAGGATTTGCAACCTAGAGACCCCGCGGTCTAGAAATAAGTTTCAGTGGATACGTGATGAGAAAGGTCGAAACAACAACCCTCAACCATGAACTCTCGGTCACTCAAAAACACATTCAGAAACTCCTTGAAGAACAAGACGATATGCTCCGGGTCATCGCTCAAGTAGAAGATAGCGATACCCGTAAGTATAGCTATTTCTATTTCAGTCAAACAGTCAGTCAATCACTTTTTAGTTTAGGATTGCTTAAATTGAATTAATGTGGAATTTTAACAGTGTTTTCGTTGTTTTTCAACAAATCTGGCCAAAATCCCGTGAAAACTGACCATGATAACAAGAGATAATGAGCAAATTTTTTTAAACAAATACATATTTATATAAACATAAGCTGAGGGAAGTTTTGATCTAAGAAATTCATAGTCAAACAGGAGTAAAACTACTTTACCACTAAAAAGTCTTGATGAATAAAGACAAATCGAAATTTTCGGTACCAACCAGGGCTGGTCTACTGAATTAATAAGTGCTTTTTTAAGTGCCACTTAATTTTTTTTCCATTTTAAAAGTGCCACTTTTGAATTTGTCGCCTAAAAATTAAGTGGCACTGAATTCCGAATTTGAATTTAGTACCAAGAAATTATTTTCTTGCTTAGTAATTTCTCTACGGCTAAGGGTCGTGTATTTTGGATCGATGATGTTTTAAGTTGTACTGGGAAAAGTCTTACACCGGAAATATGGGAGTGCGTTGGTAATAGAGGGTGACAAAGGCGGACGAGCAAATCCTTCAAAGGGAGGGGAATTTTTCCCGAAGAGGGGGATTCCACTATTCCCTCCCCTTCTCGTCCGCTAGTGGAGGGTGATGTAGAGTGATGCGTGCACCGATAATCAGGGATTAGTCGTTATTGGTTGCCCTTTTCCGTTGTTTTGTCTGTCCAGTTTTGTGCGAGAGTTGTCGGTTGTGTTTTTGGTCGAGGACTCTGGGCTGCTTGCTGATTTTGAGATACATTTTACATAAATAATAAAAAACAATTTTGAATGTTATGCCATTTCAGATATCAAAATCAGATCGCAGTACTAATGAAGTCTAACCAGCGAGCCGGTGGCCCCATTAAGCCGAAACCGCGGGCGGCGCGGAATTTGTTTTCGACAGTTATGAGCAGAGAAGAACCACCACCCCCGGTTTGTTATAAGTTTTATTAATTAGAAACAAGATTATTAAAAACAAGATAATCGCGACCGGTATACCCGAATTCTGCATCGGGTATCCCCCCCCCCCCCCCCGGCTCCATCACGGCGATTGAGTCAGCCAGTGTTGAAGCCATTTTTCGGTTTGGCTCTGCATGCACGGCTTACTTCTGGCGTGCATGCATGCATGATTTACAAAAATTATGCCTGATTCCCCCCCCCCGCTCCATGCCCTATTTTGTGGAAGAAAAATCCTTTCAAAACACCTTTCATGGCTGATTTATTCCCCCCCCCCCGCCTGATAAAAAAAATCATGGCTGATTTGTTCCCCCCTACCCGCTCCATCACTGTGATTAAGTCAGCATTCATGGCTGAGTTCTCTCATGCATTTAATAACTGTTTAAAAATAATTTACGTTTCATTCAGGTTAACCAGCTGCCGCCGTCGATGACGTCAGCGACGGTCACGGTCACACCGCAAATCGGCAATCGGGATGTCGGTTCCAGCAACGCTCAGGTTAATTTTCAGCCATATTAAAGTCAGTGATAGCGCCATTTTGGAAAAAAATTTGTGTTAACTGGGAGGAAAACCTTCCGCATTTTATTTTATATAGTTATGAGATCAGAAGTTTTAGTAGTTCAGTATTTTTTTTACTTATATTTAATTATTGTTTATTCAAAAAACCTAGGAAGGCCGGATATAGTGCAATATAAAAGGTTATCTCTGGCGACTAAATGATTAAGATTCTTCAATTAGCCCAACCATTGCGTTGTTGATTTTATATTATAAAGAGTATAAAGGTTATAAATTTAGAAATAAACACTTCTGGCTGGCGCCAGTTATTACGATCTAATCCGTGTATGTTTTTGTGTATCATTTAATTGTGTTTTTTAAGTTGTTTGTAATTCGTAGTAAGGAAAGGCTATATGTTTCTAGGATGACAGTGGTCGATTGATGGATGAAACGGTGCCACGGTCTATAGCAGATGGCGATGACGCAACGATCGTGACGGATGATGGAGAATCGATGATCGATGCCGTTAATGCGCTGGAAGTTAGAGTGAACGGTTGGTCTAATTAAAAAACAAATTAATTTTTTTCTTTGATGTTTTTCTTCATTTTTGAAGTTTCCTCTGCCCGCGCACCAATTTATGTCCGCAATATTTTAAGACGCACTGAACGCGCGCGCGCAAGTGCGTGACAACCGTGCCGACTCGGCTGCAGCAGGCGTTGTGCTTATCGAATCGCAGCAACAGGATCAGATTCAAGTTAATATTTTTGTATTATATATTATTTTATATAATTATGTCGAACATGTCTGCTGAACATGTGATTGATTGAATGAATGACCGATTGATTGATTGAATAAAAGTGTGTTAGCTTCGTTAGGTGAACGTGTGATTGATTGAATGAATGAGCGATTGATTGATTGAATAAAAGTGTGTTAGCTTGGTTAGGTGAACATGTGATTGATTGAATGAATGAGCGATTGATTGATTGAATAAAAGTGTGTTAGCTTGGTTAGGTGAACATGTGATTGATTGAATGAATGAGCGATTGATTGATTGAATAAAAGTGTGTTAGCTTAGTCAGGTGATTAAAACCTAGGATGGCCGGATACATTGAATTATGTTTTTGTATATTATTAAATTGTGTTATTTACGATGTTTGTAATTCGTAGTAAGGAAAGGCTATTTGTTTCCAGGATCGGCCATTGGTGATCGATCCGGTTCCGAAACCACCTAGAGACCGTAAACGGCGGCCAACGCGGAGCACCATTTCTACCGTGAAGAACAGGCCACAACCACCCCCCCCGGTTTGTTATAAGTTTTATTAATTAAAAACAAGATGGTAATCGCGACCGATCGACCCGAATTCTGCATCCCCCCGGCTCCATCACGGCGAATGAGTTAGCCAGTGATGGGTTTGACCATGCATTCATGGCTGAGTTGTCGTGCCATTCACGCCTGATAAAAAAAATCACGTCTGATTTGACTGTTTAAAAATAATGTACGTTTCATTCAGGTCAAGGAAACCGTCCCCAGCTCTGCCAAGGCCGCCAAAGTCGCGGAGGAACAACAACAACAACAACAACAACAACAACAACAACAACAACAACAACAACAACAAAACGTGGTCGCAGCCGTCGATCAGCCTTCAACATCGCAGCCGTCGACGTCGGCGCACGCCACCAGTCCAGACGAAGATCCGCGTCTTATAATTGCTGACACTTCAACCAACGATGATACCAACGACGATTCCACCGACGACGATTCCGCCGTTGACTCAGAACGTCACCAAATTCGGTGTTCGTCAAGAAATTGCCGAAAGTTCTTTGATGCCGATGGCGTGAAAAGGTTGTAATAAGTTGCTATTTTACATTTATAACTTGTTTGTTTCGTCACATTGCAAACCTATTCATTAAACATGCAATTTTGCAGCGGTTCCCGGTGCCTTATTTGCGCTCAAACGTTCTGCACCGATTGTGCCCCGGCTGCGCTTGAACACGTGAAGCAAAAGTTTTTTCACTTCACCGTCGACCTGCCAGACAGTTACAATAAGGAAACGTTCAAGGTTCGTCTTTTTTTCTATCCGATACCTGTAAAGTTATGTTTCACATGTTTGTTTGTTTCTGGTCATTTTTATTGTTATGTAACGCCTAGAACATCACCACTAACAGTGTTTTTAGTGTTTCATAATCAATAATGAAAGGTTTTAAAACAGATGCAACAGCTGAGCATCTGAGCGTTTTCACTTTCAGAAGTTGTTGAACGACATGTGGGAATACGTCGGTAACGGGGCGCACAGACGCATTTACGCCAGAGATAACGATCTGATTGACGAAGATGGTCACGCAGAGTTCTCCAGGATGTACGGCTCGTCTGGCGGTAAAGCGATTATTGGATGGAGGTTCGGCTAATTGTTTCTTAGTTTAAATATCAGAGTGCCGTTGTCATATTTCGGGACTCATGCTACTGCCTGACCGGGTTACCGCGGTCGGTAAATTTTACAACAACAAGTGAGTAGTTATTGGTAAAAAGACTGTTTGCGCAAAGTTATTAGGCAAACTGCAGCTTAGAACAATAAGTGAGTAGTAACCCGGTCATATTAGAGTGCCCTTGTCATATTTTGGGCATCAGATCCTACTGCCTGACCGAGTTACTGGGGTCGGAGAATTTAACGACAACAAGTGAGTAATTATTGGGAAAAAAATTTTTGCGCCAAGTTCTTAGGCAATTTACGTTAATTAAACAAACAATAAAATCCCAACTTAATATAAAAAAATTATAATATCAACCTTCGATGGAGACTGCATTTTGGCCATGTTCGCCGGCACAGGGACACTTTCAACGATCCTGTACACTACAGGCGTTGAGGGCTATAAAAAGGGTACAATTGCTACATGATTATAAAACTATTCATTAGACAACCAGGTAACTGTTGTGACAAACATGAATCTTAAATAAGAAATTCACTAACAACGGCAAAACAATAACCAGATTAAGTTTATGAAATAGTAGATGAAACCTGTGTGGTCTGCAGCACGTCCTTGTCAGCGTTTGAAACCGTGGAACCGTCTTCACGATTGCCCGTCGGTGTCACCGTGACTTTGGTGACTTTGTCCACCTTGGAACAGCTGGAGACGGTGATCTGCAAAGCATACCACAGCCATGCATTTTGATTCTTCGAAGGCCATGCACGATTGATTTGAGCCCCCCCCCCCCCCGCCGCTCCATCACTGGCAAACAAAACCGAAAAAAACTGGCTCCATCACTGCTCACTGGCTGACTCAATAGCCGTGCATGGAATAGTAATAATGCTTGAAATTTTTTTCTCGGACTGACCAGCGTTTATGGATGGCCAAACCCATCACTGGCTGACTCAATCGCCGTGATGAAGCGGGGGAGGGGCAAATCACGCATGATTTTTTGTTGTCGAATTCGGAGGTTTTTCCAGAAACAATTATAGTAAACATACCGTTTTTTCAAACGTGTCGACATGGGCGCCGGCTGCCTGACTACACGTGGCAGCTACCTTATCCAAATGGTGAGCCTGTGTTACATCGGTCTGCAATATAAACAAAATATTTGCTAAATGCTAAATGCTAAATGCTAAATGTATAATACAAGTAATAAACAAAATATGTAAGATGGAAAATACCAACTAGTTTTGTTCTTTTGGCAGCCTTATCATCTGTTTCCACTGTCTGCTCGGACGGCTCA
>OZ038443.1:7813508-7840000 GCA_964036265.1 Daptonema setosum
AAAGATTAAAAGTATTTTTGAGTTGAAAAAATGAAACCAAACAAGCGACATATTCTTAGTGACACATTCTTGTTATAAATTATTCCCATGACCCCGTTACACCCAAATGCAATGACTTAAGCGCAGCGTTAGTTTGTTGTTCAGATGTTGAGTGAAAAATATTTTAATTTTAGTAAATTTGAAAGCGCGCCAAAAACATATTTGAATTCAAATTGCGCGCCAAAAAAGTT
Organism: Daptonema setosum; assembly: GCA_964036265.1. Taxonomy (NCBI): domain Eukaryota; kingdom Metazoa; phylum Nematoda; class Chromadorea; order Monhysterida; family Xyalidae; genus Daptonema; species Daptonema setosum. The sequence continues at coordinate 7,813,739 of OZ038443.1, forward strand.
TTCGGTTAAAACAAGAAACCCTGGACAGGCTATACCAGTTTCGCATCCAACCTAATACTTACTGAATGTAACGGCGCACATTCAAAAAAATCTGACGCTTAATCAATGAAGAATGTTATATTTTCCAGTATTCAGTGGTACATCCCTCGCCATATTTCATCCCGTTCCAACAACCTCCACTGAAACAGCGCAACAAGTTCCCCATCCATTTGTGCGACAATTTCGCGGGCACATCCAGCGTAACATCGGCAGCGTAACAGCGTAACATGATGCACTGGCGGACGAGGGGAGAATGAAAGAGTGGAATTCCCCGCTCTTTAGAAGTTTCAAAAATAAAACTATTTCTATAAGATGTTGATAAAAAAGCCTAAAAACTGCGATTTTCTCCCTCTTTGAGAAATTCCCTTTCCTTTGAATCATCGCCCTCCCCCCCTGCTAGTGGCCTGTTGCGCGGCAGCAGCCAGCGTAACGAAACCGAAACGAAAACCGAAACGCGGCCAATGTCGAAACACCCGAAACCGAAGCGACACAACATTTTCCAGTGACACAGCATTCGTCGACGGTTGAAAGTTATTTAATAGAGGAAGTTCATCCATATGATCGGGATGTTACGGTAGTATGTATACTTCCTTTCCCGGCAGAACTTCCTTGTAGTTTGTGTACTGCCTTTCTGAAACAGATGAACATGTGGGGGAATTGTTGGGTTGGGAAAAATTCCCTCATCCGCTACATATTCTTCCCCCTCTCATCTGTGTTGACACTGTCTGGGCCGCGAAAAGTCAGTGCGGTTCAGTAGCAACCTCTCGCGGACAAGACAGAGTGAGAAAGAGGAATTCCTCCCTCTTTGGCGTTTTCAAAAAGTAGACTTTCTTCCTTAATGTGTAGGTGAAATAGCTTGAAAGTTTGATAATTCCCCCTCTTTGAAGTAATTCCCCTCCCTTTAGATGGTTCGCTCGTCCGCTAGTGGTAGCGGCCCCCCCCCCCCCCCCCCCCTCCCGTCACATCAGAAGTTGGGACAGTAGCTAATTCCAACACGAATTTATTCCATATGAATTCTCAATTTCTGAACTTTGGTTTTGGTTGAACAGACAGACTTAATGGCATTGAATCTTTCGGTATTGTCAATTCAAACAATAAATCCCCTCTATCATTGAAGGCAGTCTCCTCAATCTCGCCGGGAGCCACTGACGGACGAGCTAATCTTAGAAAGGGAGGGGGAATTTCGTCAAAAAGGGTAGAATTCGCAGTTTTCAGATCAATTTACCTACACCTTAGGGAACGAATTCTACTTTTTGAGAAAGTCAAAGAGGGGGAATTCCACTTTTCCCACCCCTTCTCGTCCGCCAGTGCCGGGGGCAGTAAGTTTTTGGCAAGAGGACAGTTGAACCAGCCTCCTCGTCAACGCGACGCGGGTTCAAGTCGACGGTCCCCATATTACGGGACTTTCACGTAAGGTTCATACTGCGCGACAGAAAATGGTGGCTGCAGAAAATGGTGACTCCAGAAAATGGTGACTGCAGAAAATGGGGACTACAGAAAATGGTGACTGCAGAAAATGGTGACTGCAGAAAATGGTGACTGCAGAAAATGGTGGCTGCTGGAGAAAATGGTGGCTGCAGAAAATGGTGGGCTGTAGAAAATGGTGGCTGCAGAAAATGGTGACTGCAGAAAATGGTGGCTGCTGGAGAAAATGGTGGCTGCAGAAAATGGTGACTGCAGAAAATGGTGGCTGCTGGAGAAAATGGTGGCTGCAGAAAATGGTGACTGCAGAAAATGGTGGCTGCTGGAGAAAATGGTGGCTGCAGAAAATGGTGACTGCAGAAAATGGTGGCTGCAGAAAATGGTGACACTGACAGCAGACCACATTGTTTTAGTACGCAGTTACAATGTTGTCCACGTGGAAGAATCGGATCGTTTCTCGAAAAAATAATATTACGTGCGTCGTGCGCCAATTTCGGATTTAAATTTTTCAAATTGCGTCCCCAGATTTTTTTCAATTCTCGAAAAGCTATCGCCATATACATTTCCTTTCCCTGCAACTTTAATCGCTGTACTCTACACAAATTGTGAATATATGATTTGTAGAACCACCTGTTGTGAATGTGTCTAGGCACTAGCGGAAGAGGGTGGAATGGAATTCCTCCCTCTTTGGCAGTTTCAGTGAAGATAATTTGTTCCTTAGAAGGCCTGGGAAAGGGGTCTCAAACAAAATTCTCGCTTCCCCCTTCTTTGAGGAAAATGCCCTCCCTTTGGAAGTTTGGCTCGTCCGCCAGGGTGTCTAGGATGCCTTTGGCACTGGAGGCAACGTACGTACATATCTACATTTATAATTGTACTCACTCACTAGCGGACGAGCAGGGGAGGGAAAAGTGGAATTCCACTCTTTGGCGGTTTCAAAAAATATAGTTTATTCCGCAAGGTGTAGGTAAAATAGCCTTATTTTTGCCACTTCCCCCCTCTTTCGAAAAATGCCCCTCTCTTTGAATGAATAGCTCGTCCGCCAGTGATTGTACTTGAAATGACTTGATGTATATTTTACTATAGCAATTTTAAATGAATGGGATTCAAAAATTTAAATGCGCGCCAAATTTGATTTTTTCACTATTTCGATCGTGAATCCTCACAGACATGGCAAGTGGGTTGACTAGCGGACGAGAAGGGGGAGGGACAACGTACAATTCCCCCTCTTTGGCTTTTTAAAGTTGGATTTGTTCCCTAAGGTGTGGATAAAAGTGCCTCAAAGTCACCAATTCCCCCTCTTTGACGAAATTCCCCCCTTTGGAGATTCGGCTCGTCCGCCAGTCAGTGAGCTGCAGGTACACTATGAAAAGAATTAGAAATTAAAACCAATATGAAGGATCACAATTTTCATTGTCATATATCAGGCAGGGCACAAGGTAATGAAATATCGTAATAAAACACCGAATGAACGAAGGGAAAACCCAAAAAGTGTTTTGATGTGAAAGGTTATAACTTTTCCCAAAGGAACAAAGCTTTCCTCCAGGTAACCACAATTTTGAACGAACTAAAAACATGGGAAAAACATATTAATAAATAGAACTGAAACAAAAATACCCTAAATTTTGATTTCCTTTTAATAATAAGGTGATTGTGGATGTGGAGGGGTAAGTGCAATTTGATTTAACTTTAACGGGGGGAGGCTAGCGAAATCAACGGGTTGAATGAAATAAGGGTTTTCATACAAAACTCTTTGTATTGATTTTTTTTGTAAATCAAACCATCGTAAACACTTTGATTAACTTTATATACTTTTTAGTAATATAAGAGATAGATAATTATATTATTATATAAATAATAAAAAAGCACGAGTATTGTCAAAATTTGGCTGACAAGAACCCGTTCTTTGGATTTCTCGTAATAAATATAAATCATTTGTACATAGAACACACGGGAAACGGAGCGAAAGCAATAATTTTTCTTACATTTTCAGAAATTAGCAAGAAAGTTGATAGCATTCAAGTTTATAACCGTGTTGTTATTGTTGTTGTAGACGTAAATCCAAATTTGTTAGATGTTGTTGTTGGTGTTGTTGTTGTTGCTGTCTTTGTATTGTTGTATTAGCGGAGAAAATGTTGTTGTTGTTTTGTTGTTATTATTATAGTCGAAAGTCCAGAAAATTAAGTGTCTTTCTTTTCGAGCAGAATCTTCTCCTGTTTTGTGAGCGGTCGCCAGAGCGTGACCAAACGATAACTGAAGAACATCTCCAGAATGTGCACCTGAAAAATAACAAACATAACAACATGACTCATTCACTCAATCAACCACAAACTTGAATCATTCACTCACTCATTCACTCATTCAACCAATCCCTAAGACACCCTCACTCATAATCACTAATTCCCTAAGTAACTCACTCAGTCACTCATTTACTCACTAAACCCAAATTTCCATGCACCAATCTGCTTACTATTAAATCCTCCCAATTCTTTGCTTACTCACTTATGTACTCAATCACTCAATCACTCCTTCACTCACTCACTCACTCACTCACTCACTCACTCACTCACTCACTCACTCACTCACTCACTCACTCACTCACTCATTCACTCACTCACTCACTCACTCACTCACTCACTCACTCACTCACTCACTCACTCATTAACTCACTCATTAACTCACTCACTCTCACTCACTCACTCACTCACTCACTCACTCACTCACTCACTCATTCACTCGTTGAATCGCCAACCTGACAAACGACGAAAAACCACATAAACCAGATAACGACCATCGGAAAGTGACCCATAAACAGATGATGATCCTGGAATTGGAAGTTACATAATTGTGTATTTGAAATTATTGACAGAATAAGAAATTTTCAACATGAAAAAATATATTGAATTTTTATCCATTATTTAACCATAATTTTTTCGAGATTAGATTAAACTGAAACTATGATTTTACTTGATCGACATTGTATTTATCCGATTTTATGAGTTGATTACCCTCTAAAAACCGTAAGCCTGAACACTGATTAATTCTCTCATAAAAAGCAATAATGAATAACAAACGTTTAAGTTTATATTTGCACAACTTCATTTTTTACAACAAAATTACTCATTCTAATTCAAAATAAGCAAACATAAAAGTTATTCGAACCACCGACCAGTCGCTGCCCAGGTCAACCACTTACTGAATTGTCCTGCCGCACCAACCTCATCTTCGGGATCGGCAATATATCCCAACAGATTGGGCAGCTCGGCGCCAATACCAATCGATATCGGCACCACGCCCAGAATGAACATGGCATAATAGGCGTAGGTCAGCTCGCGCTCTTTATTCTTCGGCAGAGCATTTGAGGCCAGGATGATCGTAACTGCAATGAAATCGATAAAATTTCAAATTAATGATTTGAAAATAAATTAATAATTTCAATAATGAGTTTGTTTCGCATGAAATACCACAACAATAACAACTTCATCGTGAACAGGAGCATTATCATCAACCTAAAAATGTGAACTACCACCCGGTCCGGTGGATATATAATCATCATCATAACAAAATATAAACATTAACAACATCATAAAATAAACAACAACAGCAACATCAACAACTTCATAATCGTAAAAAAAACGACATCAAGCAACGTGAACCATCAGTACTCCAAATTTGTCCGGCTAATTTAACATCAACAGCAACAATAGAAAAACTCAACAACAACAACGGTAAGAGTAACAACCTCAATCCTCAACAAAAACAACATTAAAAACAACATCAGCAACAACACCAACAACAACAAACACATCACCAACCTAAACTCGTGAACCACCAGTACTCCCAGAACACGGCATCCGGTAAATTTAACGACACAAACCATCCGAGCTCAAAACCGAGTTGGAATCGAATAATATCGTCGAAAAGTTTTACAAAAATAAGCACAGCGAGCAAACCATGGACAATGAAGACCGACTTCAAACGCGCCTTGTATGTGATGCTGGAATAGGAAAATAAATAATTATAAGGCTTGGCTAAATATAATTATAAAAAATATATATTGAGTTAATCTCAAGGCTGGTTGAATTGAATGACTGATTGACTATTGAGTGAGTGGTTTTGTGTGTGGTCGAGCAGAAAGTTAATGAGTGAGTGAACGTATGAGAGAATAAGTGAGTACGTGAGTGAATGAGTGAATGAGTGAGAGAGTGGCTGAGTTGATCAGTAAGTTAAAGTGTACGCGAGGCGAGTGTGTGAATGAGTGAGTGAGTGACCAAATAATTAAGTTAATGAGTGAGTGAGTGATTGAGGGTTGGGATGAGCAAGTGTCTCAGTGAATTTGTGATCGAGCGAATGGATGAGTGAATAAGTGAATGGTTGTTCGGCTTGAAGAAAGAGTGGGAGAGTTAGCTGGTACTAAACCAGTGGCTCAAGAGATTGAATAAGTGACTGAGGAACTGTGAGCGCTACCTATCTACCACTTCAGTAGTGGCTTCAAAAAATTTAAAGTTACCCTGCCTCAGCAAAACTCTCCTCGATTCGAAGGTTTTGCTCGTACGCCCAAGAACATAAGAGCAATATAATTAATAATCAATTGTTATAATGATATTGAATCAATAATTTATATCGCTAACCTTTCCCTGTAATGTGAGGCTACCTTTTGTCGGTGCGCAAAATCATATCCGTCACCTCCGAGCGGCCGTCCTCCAGCCACCGACATTTCGGTAAATTAATAAGCTAGTTTGTATGTGTTATAACGAAATAATCTACGGTTTTAATTGACGTAATTTTAATAAAATTAATAAAAAATTTGGAAACTTGCTGATTACAATTTTTTTCGTCGACTGACTTTTCGGCGACTTCAGTAAAAAATCTCAAACTCGACGAAAACGACAAAAGAATTGAAAATCTCGGTAACCCGCAACTAGATAATGCTGTCCTCAAATATTTGAGGACAGTGTAAGACTCTTCCCTTGCATAAATATAAAGTTTTACATGCAAAAAAGTGCGCAATTTTTTTGACATAAAAAATGTGTGCTACAGTGCTGAAAACTCTGTTGCGATCCTGATGACCTCAACTTAATCGAATTGAGTTACTGTTAAATAAATTGAAGAGCTCAGACACCGTCATTATGATAGAAAATCATCGCAGGACCACGAGCTACACCATGAAAAATCAGTCTAAAATTGTACTCGTGCAAGTTGTTAACTAATACCGAAATACCGTAGCTTTCAAAAAAATTTTAATTTTCGCGTTTTTATAACATATTCAATTATTCACTCACTTACTTAAAAGTCCGCATGCACTCACCCACTAACTCACTCACTCACTAACTCACTCACTCACTCACTCACTTACCCACTCACTCACTCAACTTACTCACTCCACCGTCTCACTTTATAACACACTATAACACACATTATAACCAACTCACTCCCTCACCAACTCAGTATTACACTAACTCTTTAACTCACTCACTCTCTCATTCATTCTCTCACTCACTCACTTAAGCATGATTAAAGACACTACAGATTTTTTGCTTTAGATTTTCTCGAGCTATTCCATGCAAAGTTTCACTGTCTGCGAGCCCCCCATAACCTATCGTAAGGCTGGCTTGTCCGAGCATAGCGAGGTCAAGGGCAAGAGGCCCCGCAGGGGAAATTTCAAAATTTGTTCCTGCCTATGTTGTAGCATATGCACTGTGCTGTAGAAAGCATGTGCGCATAGCGCGCCAGTTATAGACGTTTAAATGCAGCTTAGTTGCATCGGCTTAGGCCCTGTGCGCATATTTGGAAACTGCACCCACTTTTTGTCAAAATCCCAAATTCGACTTTTTTATTTTGTATTCACGGAGAAGCTAAACTAGGCCATCTCCTTCACTAACGTACAGTATATGCTCGGAACTAAGCCTAAGCCGTACAAACAATCCAATGGTTATTTTCTGTCGTTGGGTTGTACGAATTCTGACAAAAAGTAGGTGCAGTTTACAAATATGCGCCCTGTGCACGTATAAGCCATGGGCTTATAATTATAAGCCCTGGGCTTATAATTTACGTGTTAAAGTTTATACCTCAGTATAAATTTATAAGCCCAGGGCTTATAATTTATAAGCCTAGGGCTTATAATTTTATATACTTTAACACGTAAATTATAAGCCCTGGGCTTATAATTATAACGTGCACAGGGCCTTAGTAGCACAGAGTAAGAGTAAGTATGCTTGCCTAGCATGCGAGCGGCCCGGGTTCATTTCATGTAAAATTACCTCACTCAGTCATTCGCTTACTCACTTGTTCGCTGCCTCCTCACCTACTTAATCACTCGTTCGCTCCCTCCTCACCTACTTAATCACTCACTCACTCACTCACTTACGCAATTTTCCAGACCCCACAGATTTTTGAAAGTTTACAGTTTTTATCAAAAATCTGGGAAACGAACCCCGGGCCACTCGCATGATAGGCGAGCGCTCTTGCACTGTGCTACTGAGCCAATGCAACTGAACTGCATATACCCTACTATAACTGGCTCGCTACGCTCGCATGGTTTTTACAGCACGTGGCTATGCTACAACACGTGCAGGAGGAAATATTGAAATCTCCCCTGCGGGGCCTATCGCGCTTGTCCTCGCTCCGCTCGGACAAGCCAGCCTTACGATAGGTTATCGGGGGTTCGCAGACAGTAAAACTTTACATGGAATAGTAATGTTGCTCGAGAAAAACCAAATTCGAAAAATCTGTGGGGTTTGTAATCATGCCTCACTTACTCACTCACTCACTCACTCACTCACTCTTATCTTACTAATCTCGTTTATTACTTCACTCACTCACCTAACGACCCACTAATTCACGACCCTCGCATACTAATGCGCTCATTTACTAATTCACTCATTTACTTGCCCACTCAGTCATTCACTCATTTATTCACTTACTAACTAACTCGCTCACTCACTTTCTGACTCACCAACTCACTCACTCATTCACTTATTCTCTAACTCACCAACTCACTCACCCATTCACCTGCTCGTTTACTCAGCAACTTATCCACTCAGTCACTCAGTCATTCACTACTACTCACTCATTCACTCGAATTTGCTCACCCACTCACTCACTCATTAACTTTTTCACTAACTCACTCTTTCTCTGTTCACTAACGAACCGAAACAATCAAAAAAAGTAATTTTACGGTATTTATTACGGTATCTCAATTTTGAGTTAAGAGAAATTCAGACCATTATCTAGTTGCGGGCGCACCGAAAATCTGTTTAGTTTAGGTTTGTTTATTGTGATAGTACGGTAGTGTTTATTACGGTATGCAAGTTTTTTCGAAACGAAACGAGAACTGAAGAAAAACGGACGTTTGCTACTGAATATTTTCAAATGACTTTGAAAAAGAAATAAAAAAACGACACAAACAGTCGGTCGAATCCCAAATTAGGATGCTCAAATGGTTTGGATTCAGAACAGACTGACTAAAACAACAAAGACATCAAACCAATCTTTGAAAAACTGGCATGTTCAAATGCCAGGTTTTGAGGAGAGCCTTCGGGTCTCTTCTCGAGAGCCCATTTGGGTAGTGTTAAAGTATAGAGGCCTCTCCTCGAGAGCCTTGTTTGTTTCGTGCTCAGCAGCTGAGACTAAGCGCTCTAGGAAAGCCCTGCGCCTGCCTATACTTTAACTAACACCACAGCTGGGTGCTCGAGGAGAGCCTTCGAGGTTCAAGATCTTCCTAATCTACTCAAGATTAGCCCAATTCAGAGGGTTTTGTTTGCCAGTTTCCCCAACTCTCGATCCAAAAAAAGAAGCCCCTCCTCACAATCTACCCCAAAGTAAATACTTTCAAATCATTCAACTTGTTCAACTATGTTACAAAGTATTGCATTGACTGGTCTGAATCCTCAATTCAGCTGGTTGAACTAGAAAGGCCGGATGGGGCCAGCAGATACAGACCTCGGATAGTGACAGGAGTCCATCAACTCTCTCAAACACTTTTCTATATTGGCTTACTCTCCTAGCAAACGAGAAATGTAAATTTTATACTCTTTTGGCGTTTTCAAGAAGTAGACTTTTTCCTCAAGGTTTGTGGTTTGGTGAACAGAAGATCTATTTTCTGTCAATTCCCTCTCTTTGGAAAAATCCGCTTCCTCTGAACTTTTTTTCTCGTTCACCAGTGGTTTACTCGACTATATCGATTCAATAATTTCACTCGACTCAGCTCACATAACTCACTCGACTCAACTCATTCACTGGGTCAATCATTCAAATAAAGGCCCCGTGCACGTCCAACTGCCGGCTCTCGAGGAGAGCCCATTTGTATAGTAGTAAAGTAAAGATAGGGCGCCCCTCGAGAGCCTTGTCTCGGGCTCAGCAGCTGAAACTAGGGCCTGAGCTGAGACTAGGGCAGCCCCCGAGGGCTCTCCTCGGGAGCTGGCAGTTGGACGTGCACGGGGACACAACTGTACACGTGTGAACTATTTAACCAAGCTGTTCACAAAAAAGTTTGTTCGCTAACAACTATCAACCGACTGTTTCACGACGACTACTGTGAAACTTAAAATTGTTTCGTTTCGTTTCGTAAAAAATCATACCGTAAACTACAGTAATTATTACCGTAAAACATAAACTGGATTGACGTGTTAATGACCTTGTCATGTGCCATTTTGTAACACGTCGCACTTTTCGGGCGAGAAAATTGCCGAAACGAGTTTCGCAGCGTGTCATTGAGAAATCAGCGAATCTAGATGGTTTATTGCGTCAACTACTTCCTAAAGAAGCTCCCAGGCTTTCCAAAACGACTATGGATCGCTTGAAATACACCGAATCGCATTCCCATACTTGATCGCCGTTTTGATAATTCTTGAATTTAACTTGAGATCAGTAGTTATTCGTTTGTATTCAGGCCAGGTTATTAATTGTGCTTTTTATGTTTATGATAACATTGGCATTTTCAGTTTCTAATTTGCATCGCAATATCCTACATAAAACGCACAGATTGAGCTGAGCAGCTTGACAAGTCGGGCAATTTCGATCATCAGCTATGGTTGACGGTGATTTATCCGCCTGGTATAATGGTATACCCCAGATAACGAGATGGTGGTTCACAGGTTAGATATTGACGTTTTTTTATTCATTTGTATTGTATCTAATTTCAATCAATCAATCTCTATCTCTGTTATTCTCTCGCTCACTTTCGCTAGTGGGGTTGATGATGTGTTGAGTGAGTTGAGTTTCATTCAAGTTCAATTGATCATTTCAATAGAGATGGTGAATAAGTGAGTAAGTGGCGTGACTATAAGCTAGTGAGTTAGTTCGTGGTCACGGGTGAGCGAGTGATTGAGTGAGGCGTCGAGTAATTTCGCGAGATTGAGTTAATGAGTGAGCAACTAAAGTGGCAGTGAGCGATCGAGTGATTAAGTGAGTTAGTGAGTAAAATGAGTAGGTTAGTGACCGCACTGGCGGTCGAGCCAATCCTTCAAAGGGAGCTGAATTTCTCCAAAGAGAGGGGGAATTAGCAGAAATTATTTCATTTTATCTTCACCTTAAGAAACAAATTCTACTTTTTGAAACCACTTAAGAGGGGGGAATTTCACTTTTCCTACTCCTTCTCGTCCGCTAGTGGTGTGAAATGAGTAGGTTAGTGACCGACCAACACCCGAGAACTAAATATGTTTATTTATTACCAATGACTTTTCATATTTCAGGAACGGTCGTGCTTCCGTTACTCGGACGAATCGGTCTGCTGAGTCCGTGGTATATGGTGCTCGAATGGAACCTTTTCTTCTATCAGTGGCAGGTTGGGAAAATGCCTGATACTTTTATTCATTCAATCGTTTGCTCATTCGTTAACCTGTTCACTCCCAATACATTCATTCACACTTTCCATCAGTTCAGCTCACTCATTCATTCCTCTACTCACTTAACTCACTCAGTCTTTCAAGTGCTCACACACACACTCACTCACTCACTCACCCTTTCAATCACTCACGTACTCACACATTCACTCACTATCCCACTCACTCACGTGCCCTCATTCACAGATTCACTCACTCACGCACCCATTCACTCCGTCACTCAATCATTCATTTTCTCATGCATTCCTTATTTCACTCAATCACTCACTCATTCACTCACTCATTTACTCTTTCACTCACTCACTCTCGCACTCACTCACGCACTCATTCGCTCACTCATTCATTCACTCACTCACTCACGCATTCACTCGCTGACTCACTTACGCATTCATTCACTCTCACTCACTCACTCACTCACCCACCCACCCACTCACTCTCTTACTCTCACTCACTCATTTATTCACTAACGCTCTCACTCACGCACTTGTTTACTCACTCACTCACTCACTCACTCCCTCACCCACCGAATGTTACAGATCTGACGGTTCGTCACTGTTCTGTACTTCTACCCAATCCCCTACCCATCCGATTCTTCACTCACTCACTCACTCACTCACTCACTCACTCACTCACTCACTCACTCGCTCACTCACTCATTCACTCACTCACTCCCTTACTCACTCACTCACTCATTCCCTCAGTCACTCACTCACTCACTCACTCACTCACTCACTCACTCACTCACTCACTCACGTATTCTTGCAGATCTGGCGGCCTGTTACTGCTCTATTCTTTTACCCGATCACCCCGCAAACCGGATTCCACTGGCTGTTGATGCTCTACTTTCTCTATCAATACTCATCGCGCACAGAAACGGGCGTGTTTGAAGGTTTGACTTCTTTTGATTGTTTAACCCATTCACTTATACACATTCACTCACTCACTCACTCGCTCACTCACTCACTCACTCACTCACTCGCTCGCGTCTTCACTCACTCACTCACTCACTGGCCTCATTTGATTAATCATTCATCAACTGATCAATCGACAATAAGTATCAAATCATCAGAATCCAGTATTCGAAAAACCAAAAACTCCATCGAAAATTATAATTAAAAAAACGAATTCCTGGGCCATTAACAGTGAATATTAGGACATGGGTTTGAATCCTGATAGATTTTTAAAAATTTGCACTTCCTTGGTTGGGCTAATTAATGTTCCCAAATAAAATAATTGTTTTGTTGTTAATTATAGAATTCGTTATTAATTATTTTTTTTTCAGGTCGCCCCGCTGATTACATGTTCATGCTGATTTTCTGCTGGGTTATAAGCTGTGTTAGTCCGCCTATTCGTTTTTAAGAAAAGTCAAATATGAATTTGAAATTTTCTCTAAATATAAATTCATGAGATCTTTTTGTTTTAATAAAGGCAAAAGTCTTATAGTAAAGTATGGCAACATGTTCAAGGATAACCGTTTACTATTCACCCAGTATAAAATTATTGCTTACCAGCGTTTTTTTGGTTATTTTCGAGGACACGATAATTTAGCGAAATTTCTAATATGTCATCATAACTTCGTTAAATTTATGTATGATCTTTTTTCTGTATTCATGAATATGATAAGAATAAGTACACATAAAACAAAATAATGTTTCAACTACCCCAAGTTCCCAAAAATTGTTGATCTCACTAAGTTAGAAAGATAACAATAAGGTATATTTTGACCTAAATTGTTGCACTTTATTTCTTTGTATTAGGCAGAATTTGTAAAACAAAAAAATAAGCCGATTTTTGATTTTTTTACCAAACTTTGATTACAGGTAATCGCCCTATTCGCCGGAGTCTACTTCTTACTGGAATGTATGGTGATGGCCGTGCTCTACGTCTGGTGTCAACTGAACAAAGATCAGATCGTATCGTTCTGGTTCGGCACCCAGTTCAAGGCCATGTATCTGCCGTGGATTCTGCTGGCTTTCAACATGATTCTGCGTGGAGGGTCGGTTTACTGCGCATTGTTATATCCACTAGCGGACAAGAAGGGGTGGGGAAAAGTGGAATCCCCCCCCTCTTTGGCCTTTTTTTCAAAAAGTTAAATTTGTTCCTTAAGGTGTAGGTAAAAATGGCCTGCCTGAACACTGCCCATTCCCCCTCTTTGATAAATTCCCCTCCTTTGTAGGATTAGCTCGTCCACCAGTGGTTATATTATATCCATACGCTTTGACATGAACAAAAATTTAACCCATGAAAATTTGAATAAACACAGCTTTTTTATGAGAAGGTTGAGAAAATTCATATAATCATGTTCACCCGCAAATGAGTCAACCTTCCAGAGAGAAGGGGGGATCGGTTTTTTGCCATAATTCCTTCAACGTAATTTTTATTCTTTAAACCGTTAAGAAGGGGAAGTCCACTCCTCCCCTCTTGTCAACTTGTGAGCATGGTATTTTTAAATCTGTATATTTATTACGGAACCGAAGCCCTAGTCTATCGTTTTAGTTTTTTCATTTGACTTTGTGAATTGTTTTACGAACTTCATTAACCAAACAAGGTTTTATCTTTTCAGTGGCATGAACGAATTGATCGGCATTCTGGTCGGTCATCTGTATTTCTTCCTGATGTTCAAATATCCTCAGGATTTCGGCGGCCAGATTTACTTGAACACACCGCAGTTTCTGTTGGTTTTTTCATTGTTGTTATTATTATTTTTTATTCCTTGTATAGGTTGTGATCGTGATCTTGATGTTATAATCAATAAAATTGGTTGTAATAGTTACAAAACGTGTAATACCAACCACACCACAGTCTACACTGTATCTATCGATTGGGTGACTAAAAAGTTTGTTAATAATTCTGAATTAAATGATAAGTTTTTTATAATAAGTTGGTTTAAAGTTTTTTTGTTTTATTAACAAGTTTATCCACCTTTTCCAGTTATAACTAGTTTATCCACTTTTTCCAGTTATAACTAAGTTTATCCACTTTTCCAGTTATAATTGGTTACCGAATCGTCGTGGCGGCATTCACTCGTTCGGCAGTGCGCCGATCAATCGGCCTCAGGCAGCGGCGGGTGGTGCAGGTTCGTTGTATTTTCCCCTTGCCGGGTGGAATTGCCCTCCACCTTAAGCGGACGAGAAGGGGGAAGGTGGAATTCCCCCCTCTTTGGCGGTGTATGAAAGTAGAATTTGTTCTTCAATGTGTAGGTAGAAAGGACAGATTTTTGAAAATTCCCCCCTCTTTGGCAAAATTTCCCTTCCTTTGGAGGTTTTGCTCGTCCGCCAGTGTCGCTCATTCACTGAAAACTACCTTCTAAATGTTATCTGAGGAGTTATCTATTTTTACCGAAAGTTTGAATTCTCAGGTGCCGGTCAGAATTGGTTTCAGCCGCCAGGTTTGATGCGTTGAAGTGAATAGTGATGTGAGCTGACATTAGCATGAACTAACATTTTATGAGCCTATCCATGGTTTATTGTGCTCAAAATTCAAACTGTTTCCAATCTAGACCAAGTTATAACCGGCCGTCTAGCTTAGTTGGTTGAGTGTTAGACTTTGGATCGCCAGGTCCCGGGTTCGGCTCTCAGCTAAAGGGTTAGATGGTGGCGAGTCGTATATTGGTGATGGTGAGAGCAGGACGAATCCCACACAACCTTTCCCTCACCGTATATGGTTCACCGATGTTGTGAATCGAGGGCAATAAAAACCATCAAATCAAGCTATAGAAAAAATTGATTCGTTTGATTTTTACCTTCTCTGAGATAAGACTAGCGAAAACCTTATTACGTCATGATTGACTCGTTGTTTATTCAGACCGTTCGTCCAACCATTCCTGTTTTTGTCAACATTCATTCCCTCCCTTACTCACTCTTTCTCAATCACCATTTAGCCAAAATAACCTGCTCACTCACCAACCAACTCACTGATTCACGTGTTTATTAACTCTTCAACCCAATCAATCACTAATTTATTGATTATCTTATCAACTCCACACTCACTCACTACACATTTACTCACTAACTCACCAATCACTCACTCACCCATTCATTCACTCACTCGCTTTCTCGCTCACTCTCAACAACTCATACACTCACCAACTCAATGACTCACTCACTCAACAACTCATACACTCACCAACTCAATGACTCACTCACCGACCAACTTATTGACTTATTTACTCACTCACTAACTCATTCAGGTGGCAATCCCGCCCGTCACAACTGGGGTGCCGGGCAGCGTCTTGGCGACGAGCAAGCCGGCCGCCCTCATCAGGATTAACTGGTTTTGGCGCCAAAGTTCAAATTTGAAAAAAAACGGTATGGAATCATGAGCTAAACATTGTTTAATGTTACCAACCAACGATGACAAGCAGTTTTCTTTCAACTGTTTTTTTTTCGTTCCGTCCTAACGTTCAAATTCAAAATGTCAAGGAAAAATTTCGTGATATCGTTTGTTTAAGGGATCCTGCAAAGTTTTGAAAGTCAGTATTTTATGTTGGTTGAGTAAAATGGTGATCAGAAGCTGTTTTAGCGTGAGACTGAGAAAACTTTGGGAATCCCAGGTTTTGTTGATTGGAAATAATGCAAAGCAACCACTAGCGGACGAGAAGTTGAGAAAAGTGGAATTTCCTCCTCTGGCGTTTTCAAGTTTTTTCAGAATTTGATAAAATCTGAGTTTTTTTCAATATACCCCTCTGACGAAATTCCCCTCTTTTGAAGGATTAACTTGTCCGCCAGTGTATGTATCAGTTAAGTTGAATTGACTATTGACTTTGGGATCAATGTATTTTTTCATAGGTAATTTAGAGGTTCTTGTCACTCTGAATTTTCCGTTTAACTGAAATTAAAAAGTTATTTGTTCTTCGTTGCTACTTGAATAGAACTTTTGCCGATTGCTGAAATGAACTGCAGTTACAAGAAGCTGTAAACAAGCTATATACAACTACTACAATAAATCATTGCTTCAATAATTATGTACGTGGTACACTGTAAATATATTATATTATTTTTATTTTATTTTTTTTGATTTATGAATATTGCATTTTGTTGTTCATCCGAAGACTTTTTTCTCAATAAAGTAAAACCACATCTTCTGTTGTAATTTGAGATTGTTTCTCACTAATTTATAAGCCAATCATAACTTATCTTATTACTGTTTTACAGATGGTGATGGTATTTTTTTTATTAAAAAATAAACTGGCATCTTTTTATGTTTTCTTTTGTAAAAACATCTAATGTCTTTCTTAGGCTTGAATCATTTATTAATACTCAACTCCGACATGGTTACCGAAAAAAATTGGCCGCATTTTTTTCGAACTTTTTTATACTGTTTTTGGACAATTTCGACAATTTTAAAGTCTGACCAATTTTTTTTGGTAACCATGAGTTTCTTGAATTTACTGCAGGATTTTTGTTCCTGTGAAACTAATTTTCTTAATGGCGATATTTCAGTCAAAAAGAACAAAAACACGCCGTATTTTCGCACCTAATTTCTGCTGACTTGCCTGGTATGATAGATAATAATTTGTCATACTATTTTTTTATATATTTGGGGTTTTCAGATTATTTATGAAACAAAATGTTTTATTTGATTAATTTATGTATGAACTTCTACATTGAAATAACAGGCCAATATTGTTTTTAATTTAACTTGTGCTCTTATTTTTGTTTAATTGAGCCTGTGATCGAATGATTACATATTCCCTTATTTTATTGTCTAAAAAACTACTGATATGTTCTCTTTTTTCTTGTTCTCAACTTCTTGCATACAGATTTTATTATGATAATTGATTTATTATATTCTAATATTTTTATCAATTAACGTTGTTGGTGTCTTGGTGAGTAATAAAAGTTGTGGGAAACGGACGTTGTATGGTATTGGTTGTTGTAACCGTGATATAACTTGGTCAGATTTCATTGGGCTGTCTCGCATATAATCGGTCTTACAAATCACGAATAACAATTTATACTGAAATAAAGAAGTGGAAAATTATGATAGAAGTTGATGGGTATTTTGTTAACACTTTTTTCAGAAAATCTTCCACCATACGGATAATAATTTTGACATGTTTTATATTTCATGGTCCACATGTAGTGGGAAGGAACAGCAGTTTGAAGGCGCACCAAAAAGGATTACGATAGAAATTTTGGAGTAACGAGAAATTCAGATCAGGCTTTAATGAAACATGGGATGGCGGCGATAGCAAACGAGGGAAGAACGGAAAAGAAGAATTCCCCCTCTTTGGCGTTTTCAAAAGGTAGAATTGGTTCTCTGAGGTGTGGGTAAATAGGCCTAAAACGGTTAATTCCCCCCTCTTTGGAAAGACTCAACTCGCTTTGGAGGTTGGGCTCGTCTGCCAAAGGATGGCGGTGGAAAGTACAATTCTGAAAATATTTTCTTTTGAACTGACTCCCGATTCGGGAGTCTTAAAATACCATAATATGTTTGAAAGTATATTTGCGTGGCGAACATCACATTGGGCACTAACAAAATTACATATCTTTGTCTTGTATAGTGGTTACGGCGTCAACCTCGCAAACTGGTAGTCCTGGTTCGAACCCTGGGTTAAGATATCTGGTTCGAACCTTGGGTGGAGATGCCTGGTTCTAACCTGGGGCTGAGGCACAGCTTATAAAAAATGTTTGTGATCAGTGATTAATTGTAAATAGGATAACCTTTTTCCACTAGATTTGTTAATGACTTGATGTCCATTTTCGTGATACTGGGATGCTAACCGAATAAATTTGAATTAAGCCCTAAACATGCTTTTTGATGGCTCATTTGACTATTTGGACAAATAAGCGTATAGTATTTCCAAATGATTGCGAGACTAAATTTGAAAGTGCGCCAAAGTTGTAAAACCTTTCTGTACTTTAGAAACAAGCATAATTTCAGGCAGAAATATGCTCTGGTATTTTTAAGACACCATTACCATACTTTACCATTCATTTATCGTTGATGAAAATGGGCTAACTTGTTGCGTTCGACCATTATGAGTAAAATTTTCATTTTTACAGATATGAAACAATCTCTATGAAGAGTTAAAACGAATAGTATATACGAATTGTATGTATGGTTTCAGCTTGTTTTTGTATGTGACTGTTGTTGTATCGCCCTCCATTTTTATCATTTTATAGTTCAACTACACTAAAACTATTGATACTTGTCCATAACAGCATTAGCGGACGATAAGGCTAGGGAAAAATGAAGTTCCGTCTTCCCTGGGGCTTGCAGGAGGTGATAGTTTTTATCCTCAAGGTGTGGGTAAAATTGTCTAAATTCTGCCTATTTCACCCTTTTTAAGAAGATTCCCCTCTTTCTAGAGGTGCTTGTTTTCGCCCAATTTCATAACATACATACATAGTTCATCTAGTCTAAACTATTGAGAGTTAAACATGACAGCAGTAGAGACGAGAGGGAGAGAACAAAGTGGAATTCCCGCTTCTTTGGCGATTACAGAAAGTGAGAGTTCTTTTCCACAAGGTTCAGGTAAATTTGCCTAATTTCAGACTGTTCCACCCTCTTTGGGGGATTATTCCCCTCTCACTGGAGGTGCCTGTTTTTGCCCATTTTCATAACATACATACATATGTAGTTTATCTAGTCTAAACTATTGAGAGTTAAACATGACACAGCGGACGATAAGGAGAGGGAAGAATGGAATTCCCGCCGTTTTGAGTAGAATTTGTTTCAAGGTGCATGTAGGTACGTTTGCCTAATTTCTGCCTATTCCATCTTCTTTTGGGAAGATTCCCCACTCTTTGGAGGTTTTGCTCGTCCGCCATTGATTGAAACGATTTGCGGTTGGTACAGATCATGTCACTAGAAAAATCAATCCAATCGGGCGATGGGGGGGGGGGGGGGTGGTTTCGGATCATAAACAGCGGGAGTTATACTTCGGCACCACACACGGGCGCCTACATACAGTATGCACAGTAGTGGAGCGCGTGCGGCGCACTTCTACATACTGCATGTACATACAGTAGTGGAACGCGTGCGGCGCACTAATTCATACTGCATGAACATACAGTAGTGGAGCGCGTGCGGCGCACTTCTACATACTGCATGTACATACAGTAGTGGAGCGCGTGCGGCGCACTTCTACATACTGCATGTACATACAGTAGTGGAGCGCGTGCGGCGCACTAATTCATACTGCATGAACATACAGTAGTGGAGCACGTGCGGCGCACTTCTACATACTGCATGTACATACAGTAGTGGAGCGCGTGCGGCGCACTAATTCATACTGCATGAACATACAGTAGTGGAGCGCGTGCGGCGCACTTCTACATACTGCATGTACATACAGTAGTGGAGCGCGTGCGGCGCACTAATTCATACTGCATGAACATACAGTAGTGGAGCGCGTGCGGCGCACTTCTACATACTGCATGTACATACAGTAGTGGAGCGCGTGCGGCGCACTAATTCATACTGCATGAACATACAGTAGTGGAGCGCGTGCGGCGCACTTCTACATACTGCATGTACATACAGTAGTGGAGCGCGTGCGGCGCACTTCTACATACTGCATGTACATACAGTAGTGGAGCGCGTGCGGCGCACTAATTCATACTGCATGTACATACAGTAGTGGAGCGCGTGCGGCGCACTTTTACATACTGCATGTACATACAGTAGTGGAGCGCGTGCGGCGCACTATTACATACTGCATGTATGTATACATGTCTGAAAACACGTACATACAGTTTTTATACACACAGTAGTGGAGCAAGACATAGGCTTTAAGAGGGAAGTAAGAACGTGCAAATCGGATCCTTAAAAACTCAACTTACTAACGGTCAAAATCAGTCGGTTTAATGGCCACCCTGTATGCACCCATGTATTTTATGAATTAGGGCATTTGGCCTATTCCCCATCTCTGTTATAAAAGGTCATTTATATTCTATATCAGTGCAACTATAAAGATGAAACATTCCAAAAAATTTTTAGCAAAAATTCTAAACATGTCTTTGTGTCTCTCTCTGTCTGTCTGTCACTCTCTAATCTACCTACATACGTATGTAGAGTAGGTAAATCAGTCAGTTTGTAAAATGATTTATAGCTAAAAGTGTTTACTGGCTGTGTAGTTACTAAATTAGAGTTATGGAATGAATTATTTCATCCCCTTCTCGGCCGCCAGTTGACCGAGCCCATAACTCATTGCAGTAAGTTTGGCTAAAATGATTCACTCCATAACTACCATTTAATGAGTTGGTAACTGCATAGCCAGCAAACACTTTTAGCTATGAATCATTGTACAAATTGACTGATTTAAGGACAGACAGACAGACAAACAGACAGACAGACAGACAGACAGACAGACAGACAGACAGACAGACAGACAGACAGACAGACAGACAGACAGACAGACAGACAGACAGACAGACAGACAGACAGACAGACAGACAGACAGACAGACAGACAGACAGACAGACTTACCGGTTGCATGTACAGTACATTCTCATCGCAATTCATTTTGTGCTCACATGTATCCAGTCTGCTATTTGACTAAGCGATGAGGATGATGATAACCAGACAGCCAGACAGACAGACAGACATCAGACAGACAGACAGAGGGCCACATGTCTGGAAACTTTATTTACCATTGTTTGAAATGATACCACCTGATTTCTCCTCTTTGGGGTGATTTCCCTCCCTCGGGGTGTAGGTAATTAAACTGCCGAATTTCTGACTATTCCACCCTATTTAGAAAGATTGCCCTCCCTCTGGAGGTTTTGCTCGTTCACTAGTAATTTTTAAAACGATTTGCGGTTGGTACAGGTCCTGTTAATGACAAAATTAATCAAATCGGGGGATGGATGTGGTTTAGGTTCATATACAGTTGTGGTGCACATAAGACTAAACGACTAAACTATTGAGAGTTAAACATGACAGCAATAGAGACGACACGGTGAGGAAAAGGTGGAATTCTCGCTGTTTTAACGGTTTTAAAATGTAGATTTTTTTAATTGCCCCGTCTTTGAGAATCTTCCCCTCCCTCTGGAGGTTTTGCTCGTTCACTAGTAATTTTTAAAACGATTTGCGGTTGGTACAGGTCCTGTTAATGACAAAATTAATCAAATCGGGGGATGGATGTGGTTTAGGTTCATATACAGTTGTGGTGCACATAAGACTAAACGACTAAACTATTGAGAGTTAAACATGACAGCAATAGAGACGACACGGTGAGGAAAAGGTGGGATTCTCGCTGTTTTAACGGTTTTAAAATGTAGATTTTTTTAATTGCCCCGTCTTTGAGAATCTTCCCCTCCCTCTGGAGGTTTTGCTCGTCCAATAGTTATTTTTAAAACGATTTGCGGCTGGTACAGGTCATGTTAATGACAAAATTAATCAAATCGGAGGATGTGGGTGGTTTAGGTTCATAAACAGCGGCACTTAAACTTCAGCAGCACTGTTGGGCACACGGGCGCACACCTACATGTAGCCTATTGAGGGTTTATTGTTAGTCAAGAAAACTTTGGCGTGCAATTTGAATTCAAATTTTTTGTTTTGGCGCGCTTCTGAATATTTGAAAAATAAAATCTTTTTCACATAGCATTTGGACAACATTCAAAATTCGCGCTTAATTCATGCATATGTGCGTAACCGGCCCCCACAAAGCAAAACTTTGATAACAAGAAACCCTGACCAAGCTATAAGTATGTATAGCTGATTTATTGTTACCGTGTGTGGTTACCGTACTAAGCATTGACCCGCCTCATTAATTTCAAAACGTAACCCATTCATTTTTCAGAATAAGTCTCACCTTAAAATTTCTAAACAAGAAAATATAAGGGTTCATCGCCGTAAGTTTGTTGTAACACTGCTGACATGGTTTCAATAATGTTTCACATGCGCGCAGGGACGATGCAAGGCCACACACGGTAACAATGGACCAGCCTTAGTTCGATACTGGCGTACGAGCCAATCCTTCAAACGGAGGAGAATTTTGTCAAAGAAAGTGGAATCGGCAGTTTTCAGATCATTTCACCAACACACATTAGGGAACGAATTTAACGTTTTGAAAATACCAAATAGGGGGAATCAAATTTTTGCCACCCTTTCTCGTTCGCTAGTCCAGCTAATCCATCCAACTCATCCATCCCAAGTTGGCTAGAACGATTTACTCCATAACTCCCCGTTTAATGAGTTGGTAACTGCTTTTAACTAGTCAGCAAACTATAAACCACTTTTAGCTATAAATCATTGTGCATACTGACTGATTGAGAGACAGACAGACATGTCTGGAAACTTTTTTTACCATTGTTTGAAATACTTGACGTTTTTTGTTGCTGCATTGCAACACCATTTTATTTTACCTGTTTTATTAGAGATGGGGAATAGGCCCAATCGTACGTATAATACGTACATACGTACATACAAGGTGGGCTAAAAAAACCGTCCGATTTTGAAAGTTAATAAATTGAGTCTTAAAAAGTCGATTTGCTCGATCAGGTTGAAAAATGTCTTGACCTCTTTTCGTAAAGATTGGCTTTGTCGATGTATCCGTTAGTTCCAGGGGAACAAGAAAAACCATAGGGCTTTCTGCTGAACATTTTTCGCAGAAAAACCGGCCGCATATTTCTAAACCCAAAAACTTTACTAGAATTTTTTCCAAACACGAAATTTTTATGCGCGAATACTAAGGTGGATAACCACTGAAATACCACCGCTGCGCGGGCCTAACGCGCCTGTCCCTCGCTCCTGCTCCGACAAGCAAGCCTCACGATAGGTACTTAATCGGGGATTAACAGACAGTAAAACTTCATATGGAATTTATTTTTAGTGAGAAAAAATGGCGTTTCGAAAAAATGGGGAAATTTTTGGCGTTTGGAAATTTGCCGCCTGGCCACGCCACACCTCTCCAACCTCCGATCCTCTTCTTCTTCGAGAAGTTCCCCTCTGTTTGAAAGGTTGGCTCGTCCCCGCTAGTCTATAATGTTTTCCATCGAGTTGCAAATTGCAATGAGGCGAATTGTGATTCAGTCATGGTCTAACTGCCTTATATCGAAGTATAAATAGCAGTGCCATGCAATATGGATTGAGTCACCAGCGGACGTGAAGGGGTGGGAAAAGTGCAATCCCCCCGCTCTTTGACGTTTTCGAAAAGTATAATTTGTTCCCCAGGTAGAACGGCATGAACAACCTCGATTCCCCCCTCTTTGGCGAAATTCGCCGGCCTTTGGAGGTTTGACTAGTCCGCCACCCTGACAAAGCCTTAACCCCCCCACCCATCTTTAATCCTCGCTCTGTGAATTTATTCATTTATTTCTTCATCACATTGGCTATTTACCATTTTCTCCTTTTTCGAGAAAATCCCCTCTGTTTGGCGAGGTTGGCGCGTCCCCGCCTGTCATTAATGTTTTTCATCAAATGAAAATAATGCAAATTGTGATGGAGCCATGCTTTACCCACCTTATATAGAAGTATAAATAGCAATGCCATGCAATATCGATTGACCGGCCTAACCTCATGTGCTCTCCTGTGTACTGTACTTTTCTAGCGGACGAGATATGGTGGGAAAAGTGGATTTAATGGTCTCCCTGGTTCTCCCCTCTTTGAAGGTTTCACAAATCTGATTTCTAAGGGTACATATGTACCTTCATAGTCGGAGTTGCGAACTTATTTCGAAACTTTTCCGTAAACCCTTTCCACGTCACAATTTATTCCGAAACGTTTTCGAAATCAAAACTGATAGAAAATAGTGGAAAAAGTCGGAACGAAACGAGAAATAGTTTGCAAAAAATTTTCCGAGAAAAGTTGCAACTCCGACTATGAAGGCACACTAATGAAAGTCTGCCAGACGTACATATGTACATACAGGGCGGGCCAAAAAAACGATACGATTTTGAACATTAATAACTCGAGCTATAAAAAACCGATTTAATCGTTTTTGTTTTCATTTGAAAGGCAATATTTTAATTTAAAATCTATTCAATTTCAGCGTTGTGTTATACAGTGGCCTTCAAGTTACAGAAGAAACCCCTAAAAATCTTGTTTTTGGAGGATTTTGTTTTTGTATGTACATGCACACCAATAAAATATCAGCTGACCAATTAGCGGGCAGCAATCCAATCGCCGGCCAATCAGCATAGAGGTCCCATCACTCACTCACTCACTCACTCACTCACTCACTCACTCACTCACTCACTCACTCACTCACTCACTCACTCACTCACTCACTCACTCCCTCACTCACTCACTCACTCACTCACTCACTCACTCACTCACTCACTCACTCACTCACTCACTCACTGACTGACTGACTGACTGACTGACTCACTCACTCACTCACTCAGTCACTCACTCACTCACTCATTCACTCACTCACTCACTCACTCACTCACTCACTCACTCACTCACTCACTCACTCACTCACTCACTCACTCACTCACTCACTCACTCACTCACTCACTCACTCACTCACTCTTTCACTCACTCACTCACTCACTCACTCACTCACTCACTCACTCACTCACTCACTCACTCACTCACTCACTCACTCACTCACTCACTCACTCACTCACTCCCTCACTCACTCACTCACTCACTCACTCACTCACTCACTCACTCACTCACTCACTCACTCACTCACTCACTCGGCTGACATTCACTTGTACGAAAACTCAGTTGTACGAAAGTGTACGAATCCTCGTTTTGCGCATGTGGCTCAGTTGTACGAAAGTCGTGCATGGATATGTTTTACATCCACGCGAAAAATCAGAGGACCGCGCAACAGATAACTCTTTTCGAGCTTTTGAAAATTACGATATTGGATTATTTTTGGGTAAATCGGAGTTTTTTAATCATATCATTTAGGCCAAGCCAAGCTTAGGGGTAAAACTAACGGTCCAAGGCGGGGGCATAAAACTTAGGTTTCAGTGTAGGCTTAGGCTTAGGCTGTGTATTTGGCAAAGGCTTGAGCGCTGCGCGCCCAAGCCCATCCCAAATACAGAGCCTAAGCCTAAGCCTAAACTGAAAACTAACTCTTAGCCTCATGCTCGGCGTTATTTCTTTGTGAACGTACAGTCTGTGTTAACGCCTAAGCCGAAGCCGTAAATACAATCGATGGGGTTTTAATAGTGAAATTTAAAGTATAATTGATTGGTACTCATGTATAAAAATAATAACGGTAAGATTTAACGGAAATAATCTTCAACGATGCAACATGAATTATGTGACAGTTTTCTTGTAAAACATATCCACGCACGGTTTTTCGTACAACTGAGTCACATGTGCAAAATACGGATTCGTACAGTTTCGTACAACTGAGTTTTCGTACAAGTGAGGCCCCGCCCACTCACTCACTCACTCACTCACTCACTCACTCACTCTTTCACTCACTCACTCACTCACTCACTCACTCACTCACTCACTCACTCACTCATCACTCACTCACTCACTCACTCACTCACTCACTCACTCACTCACTCACTCACTCACTCACTCACTCACTCACTCACTCACTCACTCACTCACTCACTCACTCACTCACTCATTGCTTTTGGACCTAACGTTGGCGCCAATTGTTTCATGAGATTACTAAAAGAGTGCTGCCAGAGTACAAAGGAAAAGTGAAAAAATGAAGAAATCAGTGAAATTGTAAAGCTTTTTACCAAAAAAATACAAGTTTATTCTCGGAAAAAATGTCGGTCAAAATTTGAGGACTTCCCCACTGCCTTTCCCAGTCTGATTTTTCATTTTATTTTGTTTCCTAATTTTTATTTATTCTACTACTTATTATTTACTTTACTACTTTCCTAACTCATACATGCATGGGTGGTTTATTGTACAATTGGTAGGGGGATAATCAACTACCACATTATAATACCAATGGTATACTGTTTATCATACAACAAATACGTAAATTTTACGTATTCACTCGCGGGCGAGAACTGATAGGGGAAAAGAAGAATTCCCCCTCTCTGGCGTTTTCAAGGAGTTGAATTTGTTATTTAAGATGTAG
>OZ038443.1:7845200-7860200 GCA_964036265.1 Daptonema setosum
TTAATAGCCGTTAGTGAATCTGGTGGATATGATGGATAACTAGTAACTTCGTTGGATGAACGCCTGATGGACTTGGAAATATAATTCCATTTGGATTCTTTCGAGAAAACTTATCTTCGTCCTTGTTGGACACTGGCGGACGAGTTAATTCCTCCAAAGCAAGTGAATTTCGTCAAAGAGCGGGATTCGAAGCCGTTTTACATACACCTTAGGGAACCAAATCTTCTTTTTGGAAGTGTCAAAAAGGGGTGAATTCCATATTTTTCGTTTTTCTATCGTCCGCTAGTGTGGTGTGAGCGTCAGGTAATAAACTACACTATGATTAGATAAACATATTCTGTCAATTTAATCTTCCAAATAATATTCCCTAGTTATAGGTCTCCAAAGGTTTATCGGCGAGAAAAACTTCTATGTTAAAGATATATCACCATAAAAAATTTCATTTGTCCACGATCCCTATTTCAGAACCAGCCTACATTGTTATACTGATTATTTTGTTTCAGTATGATTCAGCGATAGTTATACTAGCAAAAATACAAGTATATGCCGCGTAATTGGTTATAAAAAACTAATTCGGTTCATGACAATCAAATCGCGCTGAATAAGACTTTTCACAATCATGACTTTGAGAATCTGGTTCTAAGAAATTCCAAAACGTAGCACAGAAAATTCATTACTCGAGAATCTGGTTCTGGATTTGATTTTCAACTTCATTTATTGTTCGCATTTTTTTCAATTATTATGATTATTTATACGCACACGAAATTGCAGAAAATAACTCTAATAATATTGTGAGTACTTTCATTGCATTCGGCTTACTTTTTTCGCTAATTCTTCGCTAATTCAGCTGTCACATTCCTCGATTGACAAGATCGATTGTTACACGAAAGCTCTTTTACTTTCTCGAAGCAAAAACAACTTTCACAAATCTGAGAATCACATTCTTCAAGCTTGAACATGTTCTATTTGCGTATCGTGAGTCGTGCACCAATCATTTCCGACAAAATTGAGCAAATATAGCATGCTCAAACAATAAAAAAACTTGTTGGAAAGAGCATATCGATAGATATCCTTTCTAGATAAAGTGCAGATTTTCTCCAGGCTTAGCATTGTAGTGTAGACAGCCGTCTAGTATTGTCTTTGTTTTGTGAAACATTGAAAATTCTTACAAAGGATTGACAAATATACGAGATTTTCAACCCCGCTAGCCAACTGCCCATATCTTCTTTCTACAAACTTACATATCTTCAGCGTTAGCAAACAGATACCATAGCTGGACGAAATTCAATAGAAATCTTACTGAGTTCCCGACTAAACAAGCGTGAGCGAGAATAATGAAGCAATTTCGTCACTTAGTTTTTTTTATTATCTCTGGTTGCTTGGCGTGCTCACATATAAAGGAATCAGTTGCATGATTATATATCAGTTGTTTGTTGACAAAATTTTTTTTGGATGATGATCAGTTCTCTTGACACTCAAGAGCCTGTCTTGAACGTGATCAGGATCCCACTTCACATACTAATGTTTTATGCGTGACGGACAAACTCTTGTCGAGCATCAACAGATGGTTGGATAACCTACATATAGCCTTGTTAAGGTAAGCTCAGCATTAAAACCGATATATTCCTCCGAACCTGTGCTTATTATTCAGGATTATGGGAGTTTGAAAACTTGCGCGTCGAAAATAATTCTACGAATCTGGCAATCGCAGCTGGCGCGAACTGCACCCATAATAGCTTGGTCAGGGTTTCTTCTTATCAAAAATATATCTTGAATGAATTAAGCGCCATTTTCATATGTTTTTTTATGTTGTGTTAAAAAGTATTTATTTTTCGAAACTTTGGAAGTGCGTCAAAAACAGATTTGAATTCAAACAGCGCGCCAATTTTTTTGACTAACGAGAAACCCTGGATAGGCTTTATTATTCTCTTTTTCAATATGTTGCATATAAAAGACTGTAGCTAAAAACAAAAAAACACGGCGATAATGATTGCGCTAATGTAATTTTGCTGCATCACTAGCAGACACCATGAATTAATGAGCTGAGTTAGCATTATTTCTGCTACATTCAGTTAAATTAGACTTGCTAATGTTAGAGTTATATAACTCATGTTTTGAAGTTGCATGCCAATTTGTACTTTTCCTGTACCAAACGTAGTAAACATAGTCTGTTATAGATTTTACCGAAATCACTGCTGTGCGCCAAGGTATCCAAGTTCTAGATTCGTAGTCTTACGGTAAAAACAAATATACTATGTCTTAATTAGCCACATTACTAGTTAGCTATTTTTGACGCGGAGTAATTTTTTGGCGTAAAATACATGTAGCTATTTAGGCCACATTTTCTAAGCGTATATCGACCAAAAGCTGCAGGCCCAATATTATCTACTTGGCTACCATATGCAAACAACAAATCCAGTTTTTCAGCAGCCACGAGAAGCAATGTAGATCTCATACGATACTCAGTTTGTTGTATTGTGCTAGTGCAGCTTAATTGTTCGTCAAACATGAACATTCCTTTTTTTACGGTAACTATGCGCCGCAACTACTTATGTTGAGATACTTGTCATTGTCCAACTCGTAGGACTAGTTATTTTCAGTAGCGCCAGATTACCCGGAGTACTGTCGATTCCGGATGAATTCAATCGGAAACACTGACGGACGAGCAAAACCTCCAAAGGGAGGGTAATCTTTCGAGAGATTGAGAGTAATTGACGGAACTTACATAGTTCATTTTACCTAAACCTTTTGAACTATACTTTTTGAAGCCACCAAAGAGGGGGTATTCTACTTTTCCCTCCCCTTGTCGTCCGCAATTTCGTCGGAAATTCGTCGCATGCCTGCCGATTTTGCGTGGCCAGCTTTTGCGGAGGATTATGGGAAACTAGATTCGGCGAATCAAAAAACCACTGGTCAGCTACTTTATTGTCAGCTTGGTAATATTCAGTGACCAGCAGCTTCCACGAAGCATCGCACGGAAACTAGATTCTTCCGAATCGGATGGACGAGAGTCGGCGACCGAGATACGTTCAATCTTCACGTTGCATTCACCGTGGTCCGAACAGTTGAAGCGTTCGGTTCATGGTAGAATGCCGCGGGTTCTATCCGAGTCGGTGATGCATTTGTTCATTTCATTTGTGAGTTAACACGATAACGACCAGAATGGCGATGGTAACCTTTTTTCAATGTTCTAAGTAACAACGAGCTACAATTACGTAACATGTGAAAGCTGATCAGTAGTTTCCATGGATGATCGTCGAAAACTAGATTTCTCCGATTGAGAGAAGCAGCGACCCACGTTGATCGAAACCGGTCATTGGACGAGCGATATAGCAGGAGGCACTGACCGACGAGCATTCGCACATTCAGTCCACGGCCGGCCGAGCGCTTTCGTACATCGTCGTTACATGATTCCGATGTAGTGATTTCCG
Source organism: Daptonema setosum (assembly GCA_964036265.1). Taxonomy (NCBI): domain Eukaryota; kingdom Metazoa; phylum Nematoda; class Chromadorea; order Monhysterida; family Xyalidae; genus Daptonema; species Daptonema setosum. Next base: position 7,848,632 of record OZ038443.1, read on the forward strand.
CCCACCATGTGATGCAAACTGTCCCCGTAATCAGCCGCGAGGCGATGGCAGAAAATATTATGCAACAAGTACATGCTTGTAAGTGTTTACGATGGTTAGCTGATGCTTCCTGTCGATACAGCGACATCAGCACACCGTGTCGGGTATCTGAGTCGATATGCGGTTCATAGTGTTCTAGATAGAAAATCTGTTCCGACTAAGAAAGTTAAATTTCAAGTTCCCGTTAGGACTCGATCCTACGGTACCTTGTTCAGGACACCAGGATCTTATTTTACAGCTGCACCACATTAAAGCAGCTGGAGTTGTCCACGATGTCACCCTGGAATTAACTGGAATGTTCTTTACATTCCGTGAAACGCATAATAGGCCGATTTGCATATTACGACATCTTTATAGCCAGTCGGAAAGAATGTCGAATCTGACTGGCGATCGGAAAACTAGTTTTCAAGTGAAGAAAGATTTATGTATAAATTGTACATTCTAAACCGGACCGGGTTTTTTGGCAATTGTTTGATTCAATTCATCTAGTTTATTCATCAATGTGTATTATTTGCTTCATACAGTATGCATATGTACATCGTCCCTGAATCAAAAACGCGCTTCAATGTTATTTGATGGTCAAACTTTGCTTGTTTCGGTTATCGGTTACTACAGATTATATGTGCAACTACAACTTCCTGCTATGGAATGAATTCTTCATTTGTTATTCGTTGGATGTGAGGAATCCGTTTATCTTTTTATATGAGTTTTCAACTATTTTTGATAGAGCCCCCGTGGCCGAGCGGTTAAGGCGTTCGATTTAAGATCGAATACCCATAAAGGGTTCGCGGGTTCGAATCCCGTCAGTGGCGATATTTTTCCAGATAAGTAAATTTGACTTCTAACAGATGGATAGCAGAACAATACGAAAATTGACAAACACCTAGTCTGGGCACAGGGAATTGAACTCATGAGCATGAGATTCAAAGTCTAGCACGCTACCAGTTGAACAATTAAGGCAAAAGGCCATCTTGCAAGTTTTCCGTTATATCCCCTGTTGTTCTATGCGTGCACGCGTGACCTTCACTCAGCACTGCCACGTTGTGAGCGTGCGTTGGAGTTTTTATGCAGCTGGTGTCACTGGGTTTGATTCTCTGATTTTTTTGCATTTGGGTTTCCAATGAGCATTATTAGTGTATGCGATTGAGCAATATAGTGTGATTATTAAAAACATGGCCAGTTTATTTACCTGAGCATTTAATCAAACAAAAACTTTAACCCGAAGTGTGTGTTTCAATTTTTTTTCAAGAAAATGTATTGTACGCTGATTATTATTTGACAGTAGTAATTAATCCAGCTGAACCTGACTTGTCGGTTGATAACAGCCAACAATGTCCGAATTTATCGGACGTACTTAATCTTGACCAACATGACCACAAGATTTTACCGGTTTCAAAGGTTAACGCAAGTTTGACGTACTTGGATATTGTAACATTCTGTATTTATATGGGTATTTTAAGACGTATTTCTTTAGGAGCATTGTTTATGAAAATATGAGCAAGATTTTAGAACATGATCATGAATTTATTAACGTGAGTCCTTGTGATCTCCTCCATCAATTCAATATAAAAATATAACCGACTCTAGATTTATTCTGTAATCTATTTGAATCGATTCCCCTTCAACTAGCAATCCAGAGTCCCGTGAATTTATAATCTTAGCACCCAATCAAACTCATAAACTTAGGCTAAAAATATTAATTCAAACAAACAAACATCCACATATACACTGGGGTTTGTTACCAGAACTTCAAAAATTCAACGCCAGCCATTTATGTTTCTCTCTCTCTCTCTTTTATCTGATTCGGTTCGAATAACGGTCTGAAAAAGCAGCGATAAATAAACATTTACCCAGATTACAACAAGCTGTGAATAGATTAGAATCAGAGATAAAAATATTTCATCCCGGGTTAACATATTGCGAGTTCCTGGCCTGTATGATCAAACTGACGGAATGACTCAAACAAGACAGTTGGTGCAACAACTTGATGCAATCGAATTATGTAGTGGGAGTCTCTTGTCACATAATTTGAAATTACTGTTTTCACTTGTATCAAACTCGCTTGTTTAATAGCATCAACGATGTTCTTCAATGTCAGCATCGTAATCAATTGGCTCTTCGCTCGGTAGTTTTGTTGGTGGGGAGTACCCCGTCAAAGCCAATTTTACAGTGTCTGACATGACATCTCTGTCAAACGGTTGCTAATCGCTTAACTAATTAGTAATAACTAATCATTTGTTCGTTTCAATCTGTTTAATACAAACCATCATTCGGTGTTCATCAGAAACTTCACAAAAAACCGGCTGGGTTAACTTCTCATTAGGAAATTACTTCTAGAACGTAATTGCCGACTAATTGTGATTGGGTATCGTCACGCTGTGTCAACTATTTTGCTCTACAAGACTCACCAACATTCATTCATCATCAATCGTGGACGGATGAGTGATTCTTGGATTAGGAAGAGATTAGAATTTCTCCGAAAATGGAGAGTTTTTCATTAGTTTATCCTCATAACACTTTGAACAAACCGTTCCCAAACTTTATCCACCTCTGATGTTCAGAATCAGGTCGCCTACCATCATCACCCTCTGATATTCACTAACACTGTCCACATTTCAACGATAGTTTCAGTTATCCAGATAGTGACAGTCACCAGCCAATTTTGGCAACACTTTCATTTCCGCTGAGCGCGTGTTGTTTCCCGTCAACACATGGCCACGCGATGCATTGTTGACGAAGCGCCAGAACGTACAATGTGATCTGAGTATTGTAAGACGGCGGAGGAGATAATCTTTCAAGCTTGAGATAATCCTCGCATCGATGGGAAGCGTTTTTGACAGTTTTTGGGTCATTTAATGTATGTAAACATTAGAAAAAGTTCCACTCAGATGTTTCCAAAAAGTAAGATACCCTTTCCTGCCCTTCGCTTCCGCCGATGGTACGAGTGAACTGTTTACGATACCGTAATCGAGGACAGCTAAACTTGGGGTGATTTCTTGGTAATGAAGTTTTTTGACGACCAATTGATGATTGTCACTAACGGGTATCAGTCTGATTAAATCAAAGATAACACGGTCGGTAGTCTCGGTCAGAGATTTTGGGGAACAATCACTTGAACGAACACGTGAACTGCAAACGAGTGTTTGAGAAACAACTTATGCCCTTGGAATCAGGAACTACTCTTTTTCGGACGAACGCACATACATAAATACATTATACATACATTAACAGCCGACTTAATTATTCGCCAGTTACAACAAGTTGATCGATGATCTTACGAGAGTGAACCTGAATTTAAAACCTGAGGGGGAGTTTTATCCTACAGTTACGGCTAGTTTTACGTATTTGTAATACCTCCTTGAACCCAATGGGCTGCCAAGGCCCTCAAAGCCCACAGGTTCACGCGGCAAAACTACATTACACAACATTACGGTTTACAGTGCGTGTGTTCAACAGACGTACGTATCTTACGTACAAGCACTGGCGGACGAGCTTACTCCCCAAATTTCGTCGAAGAGGGGGGTTTTTTACAGTTTACCTTTATTTTAAGAGCAACTTCTACTTTCTTTTATGGCCAAAGAGGGGGAATTTCACTTTTTCCGCCCCTTCTCGTCCGCTATTGCATACACGCGCAATGCGTTTTACGTCAGAAAATGCAGCAGTGACTGCGGAAAAGTCAATCCTTCAAAAGCATGGGGTTTTTTTCTGAAAGACAGTGAATTCGCAGCTTCTAAGCCCTTTTATCTACGTATTTTCAAACAAATTCCGGTTCTCAGAATTGTCAAAGAGTGGGGAATCCCCTTGTTTCGTTCTTCCCTTGTCCGCTACTGCATGCAGTGCATGCGTGATATTTATTGACGTTGATACACATGTTAGACGCGGCAGTACTTGCTGGGAATTGCCCAGCCACACTGCGTGACGCAGATCAGACTTGCCTGCCAGTCTAGTTCATTATTACATGTCGCGTTCGGTTGCGCGCTTCATTTGTTCGTTTTATTGTTTTTTTTTCTGTAATTTGTTTTTGTTTTTTTTCTGCTTATTTCGGATTATTGTTTCATTTGCAGTTTATAACCGTGATTTACGTAAATTACTGTAGATGTGACTACGCGTTGATCATTTATTTTTGGGAAGTTCCCCGCATCATTGACATGAATCGTCAAATTCATTGTCTTTGACGTAAATTAGTTCATATCTAATTTGAATTTATTTTGTTACTCAACGTATAAGTTAATGAAATGGATTTTTCAGTTACAGTCAGGTTTCATGACGCATCGACCGTTATTTTACGCGCTCAACGCGCGTTGTAAACTGTTGTGCTCATTATGTTGTTTTGGCAGTGGGTGTTGTTATGTTATGCATAGTAACTAACAACGTTATTCATGTTTTGTTATAACACCCACGCAGTCTGTATTTAATTAGTACACAATAACATCTTCAGGATACTCTATTACGTTTTCATGAACTATGCTTGAACTTGTCCTCTAATGAACTTCAGGCATACAGGAAAAGAAAAAAAATTCGTATCCGTCAGAAATGAAAGAAGCTCTCCCGAAAACAAAAAGTTTATCAACATCGGATGTTGTCTCTCAGTTTGACGGCTTTGTTTCGGCAACGTCAATTGTGTGGGTGGACGTGTATCAGAAAGTCGTTATATTCGGGCGCAAAGGTGAAGGTTTGCGGTGATTAGAATCGGGGAACTTCCCTGAAACCGACGTCGGACTTTGTTATCAAACTTAATGACCTGCAAGTTATTCTCCAATAAATAAACTAAACTCTGTGTTTTACGTAGACACGTGTATTTTTACGGGTAAGTAACACGTGTCAAAATACTTATGACGAAATACACTGCCACTTTTAAGTCTTTCTTGAGCAAGTGGCTGCCAATTTGGGGAATTCCCTCCGCGTGCTGTTGCTCACTTGATTGTTAGCATGCACTATGTAGCAGTGCAGTCACAGTAGAAGAAAAAAAGTGGTAAACCTAGTCAACATACATAACTAGTTTAGATATTGCCATTCTTCATGGCAATTCTTATTAGAATTTTTTAGAGAAAAACGGTGATTTCCTGACTCACAATATAAAGCTGCTCACAAAGTGTTTACAGAAAGTTTTAGCGCAAAATACCGCCAGCGTCTAACTTTGAACGCACCCCGCAAAAGCTTTCTTAATTCGACGCGTGTATTCAGGGAACTACCCAAATATTTTGGTAACTCCACAAGTGGTAAGATGCAAACCAAAAGCTAGTGCATGTTTATATAAATGATTAATCAAACCAAAACATACACTTTAGATACACGTGTCAACTTATTGTGAAACATGATCACCCTTATATATAAAATTTCCCATTTTGATACTGAGCATTCAATCAGTTGTCCGTTCCATCTGACATCAGTTTTTCTATGATCAGTTCTAACCCATCGTTATCATTTCGTTATGCGTCACGTTTTACGTCCAACATGATTTCATGGTAATCCATATTACTGTGAAACCCATGCACTTCATATCTTCCATGGATCAGTTCATCGCTATAAGCACTTTCTCTTGGTTGATTCATTTGTATCCATTTCAAAACCATCGAATTGCGTGCGTCATCAAAGTTCAGGGAACTACCCCGAATAAACAACGTTTCACAGATTACATCGTTGTATTTAAATACAACCGCATCAATGTTTACACCATGTTGTTCATTTAACACAAAGTGTGTGAGCACGGTTTTTTGCGGGCGAGCTGAGCTGTACGGCTAACAGCGTCAAATTTCTGTCTGAATTCAATTCTGCTCTCAAAAACCATAAAACCCCATCCACTTCTGAAACGCTATCCGCTATCTATAGGCTCGTTCAATCCGCCATACGGTTTAACTGATTCCAATCGGCGGCTGCCGTCGCGGACGAGGTGAGGATTTCATTAACCTTTCTCCTGAATTTCAGTCGGAACAGGAGGATTATCTTGACAACTTTTAACCCCTCTAACTGACAAATCCTCATTTGGGAAATACCCCGAACAACAGGAAGTGGGATCGATCCGACCATGTGCTGGACAATTGTGGAATAAAGTGACTGCGCCACAGGCGGATCCTATTCGAATTAGCCCGATTGAGGTAAAATGCTTCAAGGCAAGGAAGTCCAAGTTTTAAAAAGTTTCCCCTACGCAGCAACAGTGACAGCAATTATTTTTCCGTATCAGTGGGAATTTCCCCGCAATTCCAAACTTTTCCCATTCGCGTCTCGATCGATCAACGCACGCAATTGGGAACTACCCAGATGGAGCTGCATGATGGTGATGGTGGTGGTGGTGGTGGCCAGCGTAGATAAGAACGATGAATCGACATTACGATTGCTCATTCAGCTCATTGTCGGGTTGAATTGTGTTTCTGATTTTATGGGAATTTTCAGATTCCGATGTTGGGGAAAAAGTCACAACGTTATTACAAAGTCATTTGAGTTGCTTCCCACTGTGTAGTATTTTAAGAAGTGAGTTGACAGCTGGGCCAGTTCATAAAAGAAAGTTATGAAGACTTCATTACTCGCTTGAGCGCTCCGGAGTTTTTACTTCATATTTCTAAATTCTATCCAAATTATAGAATATTCTCGATTCATAGAGGGTAATCTAATGCGTGAAATCCATTCATACCATTTAATGATATTCAGCAGATGTTTTCGATGCAATCGCTGATATTCATTCATAGATACATGTGCGCACTGGCGGACGAATCAAACTTCCAAAGGGAGGTGAGTTTCGCCAAAGAGAGGGACTTTCAGTTTTGAGGCCGACCGCTCTACCTACAGCTACACCTCAGGGAACAAACTTCTTCGAATCGTCAAAGCTGGGGGAATTCTACTTTTCCCTGCCCCTTTCTCGTCCACTGATGCATGTGCGTTCATCGTTGTTCATTGATTCACATCGTTGCGCATGTGGCATGAAATCAATCCAGGGCAACGCCGGCCACCCCATAACAATGGCCGAACAACAACTTAGCTTTTTGTTGTTTTATAAACCTTAAAACCCTCTATTTGTTTTCAACGGGTAATAAAACCAGGACACAGAAGATCTTAGGTTTATGTTTAAATCATATTTTTATTTAATATGCTGGTTAACCTTAATTATGTCGGGATCCCCAAGTTTAAGGAATAACTCTTGTCATACAATATATAGATCTCCGAGGTTTCTCAAGAATATGAGTATTTATTCCTCACTTGATAACAACATCTTGTCGAGATGGTTTGAATCGCTGGTCCTGATTTTACACATTCATGCAGCCCATGGTGCGCAACATATATTTAATTTTTGTTTACACTTTTTTACATATTGTATATAACAATGTTCTGCTGCCGTTGACGATCAGAGACAGACGAACAATACACCTCCATTGTTCGGGCGTCACATTGACAAACACTTGCGTTTTTTCCCGGGGATTTCCTCGCAGCAGCGTCCCCGGTTTTTCTCAGCGTCCTTCCACGTCCTCCAAGTTTTGTTTGATGTCCATAGTGGAGTTGATTGTAGAGGTCCAACCCGGGTGTTTATTTGTGCTCGTTCAAAAACGTCTTCAACAACACACCAATTGCAAACATGTCGGGCGATCAGTGTTTTTAAGACGAGCTCCAGAATGTTCGTCGTGAAATTGATGGTTCGACGGGTTCGACGGGTTCGACGCCCGATTGAATGTTTTACCTGTTGTTAGTTTGTTCGATTTGGAAAATGCCATCCTATCACATAAAATATTTATATTCATATATGAGCAATTAAATTTGAAACCAACTTCATTCCTCTGACATCAACTTTTTCACATTACATGTGTCCTCGTACATAAGTTGGATAACTCGGCAAATTTTTCACACATCGTGTCCGTTCACACACCATGAAATTCTTTACAAAGCATGGGATCTCCGTATAGGCTTGTTATCATCAACTGTACCGGTTTTTGAAACTTTTTTGAACCACATAAAATCTGAATTACTCTTTATCAACTCATCCAGCCTCTGCCACACCATCGACATTCAATCCCTTTCTTGTCTCTGAATTTTCTCAAGGTTTTACAAGCTACAATTATTTGAAGAAGAAGATTTCACCAATCTACCGTCAAAGTTTTTTGAAACTCTTTGGGAATATGAAAAAGAGGAACAGGCATACATAAGTACCTGCTGAGTTCACCCATATCGTGCACGCATGACTGTGGGCTGGGCTAATCTTTGTAAGCGATCTCGCACGTACGTCTCTCGTCTCGTCTCGTTCGCTCCACGAATCAACTCAGGGAAATTCCCTGCACACTGATCGACGCGTAGTCGTGGGCAATCGTGTCACCTCGGCCTGACGACGTTCACAGCAATTCATTGCTCGTTGGTTGATAACGACGACTCTGTCTGGTGCTGTGCAGTGTTACGTTGCGAAGATATTACCTCATTTAGCTCAACCTCAGATTTGGTGAAGATTGAATCATTCAGGTAGATGGGTTCATTGGCTCTAGAGTTTTTACTTTAAAATGATATAAATACTGTTTGGAATGCAACAAACTGTAATGAGGAGATTGCGACTCTTGATAGAAATATCCGTTAGCTCATCCATTTTTGTTATTCATATCTGCATTGGTATTCATTGTTGAGTAGAAACATCTGGTAAATTTATCAAGTTATACGGTATTTTCATTTACTCTGATCGGTGTATTTTTTGTCAGTTTGTTTATTTAACTTTTTTGGATTACCGAAATGTTCACAAGATAGGTTCATATTAAATGTTTTCTAGACGAGCCGTTTTGCATCAAAACATTGTGCGTTGTTTATGGTTGTCGATATTTACGAGAGAATTCGTTCGTTCGCAGCACGGAAAATAATGGTGTGCTATTTGAGCATGCGTATGTTGTGAGAATGTTATTTACATGTTTCGTGTGAACTCGTGCTATGTAATATCGTATGATATTAAAGATTTATTTTGTGCCTTGCAGAGATTCTAAACTTTGAGAGTGCGTTTTTTTCAATTAAACATACTTACAAATTTTCTTAATTTTGTTTGCATTTCCAAATATTGTTGCGGTCAATTCATGTATGTGGTTAAATCAGCATAGACATCACAACAAGCTGGCGTTCGAGCTATCCTTACGCTGTGCTATCACACCACCAACAGCAGCAGCACTTAGCAACAAAGCTACACAGCGCTGCACTTTCTCACTCTCGCTGTCGCCGCATGCGTGTTTACATATTTTAGACAAAACTGCTAGTTATTCTGTTTAAGAGATCATATTTTATATGTTTTTGATTCCCAGAATATGAGTTTTGACATCTGGATATATTTTTTCTGTTGAAATAATGATTTGCTGTCATCTTACACCCTTCGTGAACTTAAAAAATGACCTCTTAGAGTGCAGTGCACCCAAATAATATATTACTTTGATTTAATTTTTTTCAAACTTTTTTTTGTGTACATACATATGTATTTGCAGTGCATTGAACTTGAAAGATTTAGTATTGTGATAAAAGTGAAACAATTTTAACTTGCCCAGAGGTGGGTCATTATGATCAATGTTAGTGGACGGTAATCATGAGAAAATATGAGTTGGTCACGGTCATCTCTAATTTATTTTTGTTAATTGAAAAATTTCTTCAGTTGACCAGTTAGTTTGAAATTTGTATAAACATCAGATCGTTTCACTTGTCATGGAATTTTTTTTTGATTCAAATGAGTAAGCATACCTCGCAAATTTTAGTTACCATTAACATACTCACCGGAAATTATTATGTTATTTACATTTCAGGATCATTGAAGAACTTTCAAGACCTCGTATATTGTTTACGTTGTCCTGTCATAAGTAAATGTTTGCAAGTTTACTGGTCCTTTTTTGCCAACTGTAAATGCGGCCAACTGTTTCTAAAATCCACATTCCATTCCAGCTATCACTAATCAAACCACCACACGTCAAGCATCAACGTTACCACCCACATACACACTCAATACTACACCCAATAAGTGACCTCATCGGTCGAACACCAAATCTAATACTTCAACCAGTCTCCCCGCCGACGCGACCTGGTTGATCGATCCCTCCATTACAACCTACCCGAGAATAATCCCATCAATAAAGCTAATAAGATCAAAACCTGAAACCTGAGAACACCATGCTGAGCGTCGGTCAATTCTGTGAACAGGCCCTGGCCGGTTCGTCGTCGAGCAAGGGCGAGTCATCGAGGTGTCAGAGGCCACTCGGCTCGAGTCATGATGAACTGATGTCGATCCAGAAGGTTTGTTGGTATTTCCTGGATTTACTTTTGATTAAAATCATTTCTTATAATACTCAATGGATTTCTTTTTGACTAAAACCATGTTTTTATGAAACCATCGGCTAATTTTATTTCTTTAGACTTTTAACGGAATAATTCATTTATCGTTTTGTTTTTTTTGTTTGAGTTGAACCGTTCATAGTGTGGTTGTTTATGCTGACAACTACAAAAAATATTCGGAGTTTACTTTTAAGTGAACAATTAAGTCAGTCATATCATCAGCCTCTTCATCATTCGCTTTTCAGCTGCAACAATCGGTTTATGGAGTGCAGGACTTCCCTGAAGGTCGCCTGCTGCGTTGGCTGCGCGCCTATGACGGAGATTATGATAAGTGCCAGCAAGCCCTAACCAACGTTAGTTGTTCTACCGTGGTCGCTCACTCTTTCACGCACTCACTCACTCACTCACTCACTCACTAACTCACACTTTTACAGCACGTCGTTTTCCGCAAGGCGTGGCACTTGGACGATCTTACGACCGCCTGGAAAATGCCTCAGGTATGTCAAAGAAGTCAGGCAACCGCGATAGTCAGATAGTCAGTCAGTCAGTCAGTCGGTCAGTCAGTTAGTCAATTAGCCGATCAATCAGTCTGTAATTCAGTCAGTTATGTTTTTCAGGTATTGGACAAATACTGCGGCTATGGATTCTGCGGCCCCGATAACGATGGATGCCCCGTGCTGGTGTCGCCATTCGGAAATCAAGACGTCGAAGGTTGGAACCACTCATTGACTGACTGACTAATGAGAATGACAGACTGAGACAGACTGACATTGACTGACTGACTACTGACTTTCTTGCAGGAATCTTCAAATCGTGCCAATCGCAGGAATACATCAAGTTCTGTCTCATGATCATCGAACGAGGCATGCAAAAATGCGAACAGTTGGCTTATGAGGTGGGTGTTTGATCTGGTGACTGGTTGACTGACTGACTGACTGACTGATTGACAGACTAACAGACATATGAACTGACCGACTGACTGACTGACTGACTAACTGATGGACATTTCCAGACCAACACACCGTACGAGCAAATGACCATCGTCTTTGATCTCGACCATATGACCTTTGAGCAACTGAACTGCAAGCCGTTTGCCGCAACCTTCCTCACGGTTGGTGATATTTTGACTGACTGACTGACGGACTGGTTGACTGACTGACTGATTGACTGACAGACGTGTCTCTCTGTCTATCACTGTTTGAACTAAATACTATTTCAGGTCATCGCCCTTTACCAAGAGCACTACCCAAATCTGCTGAAGAAGATC
>OZ038443.1:7865200-7890200 GCA_964036265.1 Daptonema setosum
ATGTATTTTTATAGTTTTTCTAATGTGTTTTCTTATTCGCATTTTATTTTATGTTAATCATATAAAAATATCTTCCGACCGTATTTTCAATTTTTTTATACAGGGTGGCCCAAAAGTCTCTACCCGCTGTTTGATCATGAATTTCTCAAATTTAATAAATTGCATGATTCTCTTTTACAACCTAAATATACGTAATAACACCTGAAATTTCTTATTATGTGGTTAAATTTTTTATAGGATTGCTCAAATTTTAGTTTTTGCCGAAATTGATGAATTTTTCGTGTATTTTTGGCAAATCTGACCAAAATACTATGGAAACAGGACAAAATGATGCGATTATATGTTCAAATAATTGTAAAAGAATTTCACATTGCTGAAAAAAAGTGTTAACTGGGTTTTTATAATAATTATATAGGAAGACAGGTTGATATTAAAGAGATTCACGACAAAAAAGTTTGGGTAACCAAAGAAAAATCGACGTTTTTGACAAAAATCGAAAAATTAAAAAATTTGTAAATTAACTTCTTGTCGGGATAATCATGCTTCAACAACTCCCAATGTGCGGATGTATCATCATAAAACCCCATTTAGGGCTATTAAAACAAGAAAAAGGCTGAAAACTGCCAAATTGCCGATTTTGGTCCGAAAATTGACTTGCGCAATTTGGCTCATATTTCACTGGTCGAAGCCAATAATCATTTTATTTTGTGATAAGTTCAGTTCAAACATCATCATAAAACAGAATTATGCAATTCTTGAGTCTTATAACACGTTTACATTTGAAAAACTTCGACTGCAGATCAAAAAAGTACAAGAAAAACCTGAATTTCGCCGAATTTCCGCAAAAAGTCATAACATCCTAAGAAATAGGTCAAAACTGACAACATAATTCGATTTTTCAGGTGTTTTTACCTGTATTTGCATATTTGAACACTAATCTTCAAATACAATTTTTTCGAGAAATTCTACGTTAAACAGCGGGTAGAGACTTTTGGGCCTCCCTGTATATGGCAGTATTGTGAAGTCAGGTTTCGGAATCTGTATTCTGTAAAAAAAATTTTGACGCAATCTTATCAAACAAGTTTACAACTTCCCTGAACGAAGTTCTTATCGAACTACATAGATAATATTGGCCAGTTTATAGAGTTAAATAAAAGAGAACTCTGGACAAAAATGTTATAAAAAGTGTGTTGGAAATAATTTTACAGGATCAGAACTCTTAACTCATGCTATACTTCATACCTGTTCACAGCATATGTGTTTCTTTAGTCGGTTGGAATTGGCGAATCGCATTACTGTTACTTAACTTTTTTAATTCGTGACTTGTGATTCATTTTTCGTCACACCACATTATTCTCAACCTGACCAACTTTGGACTGCGAAAAACTCAATGGAAATAACCCCCGCATATTCATGTTACTATTTTAATTAATTAATTGACAATTACTATTTTTATTAATTGACAATCAAAGCTATATTCCCTGTCCTTTGAATGCGTGTATTGTGCCGAACTCGTCAATGAAATCGATGAATATGAAAAATCTGGGAAATTTGCTGTCGTAATTTTTACGAAAACCCCAAAATTTTCGAAGTAATAAGTAAAATTAGCGAGGTGAAAGTACAAAACCATCTTAACAAGAAAATTTTACATAGATATGTATATATGTATATACAAGCAACTAAAAATGCCCTAAAGGCATGGGGAGTAACGAATATGGTTCGATCCTGGCAAATCCAATCGTGAAAAAGTATGAGACAAGAAAGTTTTAGTCTTATATATTGGATAGTCTGATCGTGAAAAAGCAGGAAACAAGATTTGCGATGAATCACGAAAAAGCTTATTCTTCATTAAATCAAGAATCAAACCAAATTACACGAGACATATCTGGGGCTTTTCACGAGCGGCGTGGTAATCATTAGAAATAAGATTTATTTTCATTGAAAATGCTGGAAACATATCTTTAATAAATCCCATGCTTTCCTATTTGAAAATTAGATAAAAAAAGGGTCGTAGCAGACTGGTCACACAAACGGAAGAAAATTTCTATGCTTAAAACTAGCTAAACGAAATACAGAGGATTTCGTTTTCACCCAAAAGTCCCAAATATGTTTCGTGTAATTTGGTTTGATTCTTGATTTAATGAAGAATAAGCTTTTTCGTGATTCATCGCAAATCTTGTTTCCTGCTTTTTCACGATCAGACTATCCAAAATATAAGACTAAAACTTTCTTGTCTCATACTTTTTCACGATTGGATTTGCCAGGATCGAACCATATTCGTTACTCCCCATGCCTTCAGGGCATTTTTAGTTGCTTGTCTTTTACTTTTTTATGTGTGAACAAATCACATATAGATTATGTGAAAAAGTCTCAGATCTTCGATAACTCCCATAACACAATTCTGGTGTCATAAGACACCATTAAGGGTCACAAAATCATAATAATTGGTGAAAAATGCAGAAAAAATCTCTATTACAAAAGTGTGTAAACTTTTAGAATCCTAAAACGCTTTTATTTAGAAAAAAATCCGTCTAGGACCCAAGAATAATTTTTTTGCTTTTTGACAGAAATTCCACAAAAGGCCTACAAATACATCATAATACGTCAAATCTGACCACATAATTCGATTTTTCAGGTGTTTTTACGCTGGTTTGACTATGAAAAACGCTGATCACACAATATAATTTTTTTAGAAACGGCAAAAGGCGTCGTTACTTTACAGCCACCCTGTAGAAGAATTCATTACATATTTGACAGAATGATGTAAAAAACTCTGAATTAGTGATAATGTGAATTAAAAGCTGCCTTACGTTTTCTAAAATAGACCGTTGAGGTTCTAAAGCAGTATACAATATCAAAAATGATACAATTAACATTTTCGTTGTTATTGATTTTAGTGGTATTGAACTGAGAGCCACCCGTTTAACATGCATACCATCCACTATCCACTTGACTACCTTGACTGAAAAAATTATTTAAATTGGTTCCAATCATCAAACTTAATTTCCAATCATAAATGTATTACATCTAGTGTGAAAGTAACTTCAAAACTTGAGTATTATTTGGTTAGCACCGAGTTGTACTTATAGCTGACGCAATGTACCATTGACTTTTAAAAAATGTCTTCACTTTAAGACTACTTAAATACGGTTTTGATGTGTTTTAACTAGGGACTGCAGCTCGGTATTGGGCCCGGGGATTCTGCTCGAGTTGTGCTTCTGTGCGCGCTGCGCGCGCTTTATCGGGTATTCTGCCGAGAATTAGGGCCGAGTATTAGAGATCTGGGTATTAGATTGTTGTACTACATTGTTAAACACTGCTCTATTGAACCAGTTAGTTTGGTGGAAGGTAATCTATCGAGCCAGTTTTAAAGTGTATGCACAATGACAGGATTATAATGTAGTAGTGGATTATAATTTTTTGATTCTTCTAATTGAGAACGGTATTCATAACTGAGCAACACGCAATGTCCATAATTTTAAAATATACCAGTCGTGAAACGTGAACAAAAATTTACATTTTTATAATTTATTATTTAGTGTCGTTTTGGAAAGTAATCTATTTCCGTTGCAATGAATATCCCGTGGAAATAATATATTGAGCCATTAGGACTTTGGCTGGTAAGTTTACCAGTTTTCTCTATTATGCTACATATTTGTCACGAGTGACCCGCTCAAAAGTTTTACGGGTTTTAGTTTACAAAATTTCTTTGTAACTCAGGTTGCGGTGTTCAGGGTTATCATGTCATTGATTGAGATGTGTCTGAATGAAATTGAGTGTTCAATAGTCACTAACTATTAACTGACTCGTTATACATTGAGCCCATGTCCCGTTATACATTGAGGATGATTGTGCTTTGTTGTTTACTTTGTAAATGAAACAATTTTTTCTTTGATGACTTGCCTCGGTATTAATTTTAACATTGTTTGCGGATTCACAATCCCGTTGCAATGAATATCCCGTGGAAATAATCTATTGAGCCATTTTGAAGCTTCCCGTGGAAAGTAATCTATTACCGTTGCGTTGATCATTGCATGTAAAAATATTATTTAAAAAAATATTACTTTCAGTATTGGATATATCCCGTGGACACTAAAATCAGATTAATTTAGCATATGAATAATCTATTGAGCCATTAGGAACTTCCCGTGGAAAGTAATCGATTGCCGTTGCAATGAATATCCCGTGGAAATAATCTATTGAGCCATTTTGAAGCTTCCCGTGGAAAGTAATCTATTACCGTTGCGTTGATCATTGCATGTAAAAATACTATTTAAAAAAGTATTACTTTCAGTATTGGATATATCCCGTGGACACTAAAATCAGATTAATTTAGCATATGAATAATCTATTCAGCCATTAGGAACTTCCCGTGGAAAGTAATCGATTGCCGTTGCAATGAATATCCCGTGGAAATAATATATTGAGCCATTAGGAACCTTCCGTGGAAAGTAATCTATTGCCGTTGCAATGAATATCCCGTGGAAATAATCTATTGAGACATTTTGAAGCTTCCCGTGGAAAGTAATCTATTACCGTTGCGTTGATCATTGCATGTAAAAATATTATTTAAAAAAATATTACTTTCAGTATTGGATATATCCCGTGGACACTAAAATCAGATTAATTTAGCACATGAATAATCCATTGAGCCATTAGGAACTTCCCGTGGAAAGTAATCGATTGCCGTTGCAATGAATATCCCGTGGAAATAATCTATTGAGCCATTTTGAAGCTTCCCGTGGAAAGTAATCTATTACCGTTGCGTTGATCATTGCATGTAAAAATATTATTTAAAAAAAGTATTACTTTCAGTATTGGATATATCCCGTGGACACTAAACTAAAATCAGATTAATTTAGCATATGAATAATCTATTTAGCCATTAGGAACTTCCACTCAGATTAATTTAGCATATGAATAATCTATTCAGCCATTAGGAACTTCCCGTGGAAAGTAATCGATTGCCGTTGCAATGAATATCCCGTGGAAATAATATATTGAGCCATTAAGAACCTTCCGTGGAAAGTAATCTATTGCCGTTGCAATGAATATCCCGTGGAAATAATCTATTGAGCCATTTTGAAGCTTCCCGTGGAAAGTAATCTATTACCGTTGCGTTGATCATTGCATGTAAAAATATTATTTAAAAAAATATTACTTTCAGTATTTGATATATCCCGTGGACACTAAAATCAGATTAATTTAGCATATGAATAATCTATTGAGCCATTAGGAACTTCCCGTGGAAAGTAATCGATTGCCGTTGCAATGAATATCCCGTGGAAATAATCTATTGAGCCATTTTGAAGCTTCCCGTGGAAAGTAATCTATTACCGTTGCGTTGATCATTGCATGTAAAAATATTATTTAAAAAAAGTATTACTTTCAGTATTGGATATATCCCGTGGACACTAAAATCAGATTCATTTAGCATATGAATAATATATTCAGCCATTAGGAACTTCCCGTGGAAAGTAATCGATTGCCGTTGCAATGAATATCCCGTGGAAATAATATATTGAGCCATTAGGAACCTTCCGTGGAAAGTAATCTATTGCCGTTGCAATGAATATCCTGCGGAAATAATCTATTGTGCCATTTTGAAGCTTCCCGTGGAAAGTAATCTATTACCGAACTAAACAGGTTTTTGTCCCCATTTATTTAAATGGGGACAGTTGTGAAAACAGGCCACTGGTCGCTACTGAAACATTAGCTCGTTAAGGCTCATGAAACATTAACTCATATAACTTTAATGTATGAAACATTAGTTCGTTTTGACGTTAATATAACAAACTGCATTTTGTCCCCATTTCTTAAAATGGGGACAGCTGTTTTCTACTGAAACATTAG
Source organism: Daptonema setosum (assembly GCA_964036265.1). NCBI lineage: Eukaryota > Metazoa > Nematoda > Chromadorea > Monhysterida > Xyalidae > Daptonema > Daptonema setosum. Next base: position 7,871,054 of record OZ038443.1, read on the forward strand.
CTCGTGAAACATCAACCCACTATCGGACTGTAACATTAGCTCGTTTAGACTCTTGAAACATTAACTCATTTATAACTTTAATGTATGAAACATTAGCTCGTTTTGACGTTAATATAATAAACTGCGTTTTGTCCCCATTTCTTAAAATGGGACATCAGTTTTCTACTGAAACATTAGCTCGTGAAACATTAACCCACTATCGGACTGAAACATTAGCTCGTGAAACATTAACCTACTATAGTCGCCAATGAATTACTGTTCCAGCGCAAATCTGTCGATGCAGTATTAGTTTCTTAGATTATACCGACCTAACTGGACGTATTCAAAAAAATTTGATATCAAATTGAAGAGTACCTTTTCCCTCTTCATTTAAAAATTGAATTTTTGGAATTAATTTCGTGTAGCTCGAAATAATGGAGAAACCAGCAAAGTCAACGAATATCTTGTCGATTAGGTCTAAAATTCTTGTTTCTTAAATATTTTGAGTTTTAATTAACCAATTTCAAAAATTTTAAGCTCAAATAAAAGAGAAAAGCTCATTCTTCAACTTTTACGCTGACCTCACCTAAATCCGTTCACTATAGCTCGAGAAAACTTAAGAATTGCATTGAAGACGTATTGGGGACTATATCGGCCTACTCCAGACTGCTATTGCTGCACCATACGTGAAAACAGTGCTCGTCGCTGATCCGGGCTGGCGTTAACTGTGGTAAACCGGGCTAGCGTTACGGACAGACGCACACTGTTTCTTTATAGTATTAGATGATATTGGTACATGTCTATGAAAATAAAAAAAATTACTTTGAAAAAAAAATTTGGTACGTTTTTCTTCATTTTTGCTGTTTTTGACAGATTATAAAAATTTATTTGAAAGTCCTGATTAAGTTTTAAAACCATAATTTAGTTGAAATTTATTACCTCTAAGCATTCTGTTGAAATCAGGTGTGTCATTTCTCTGTATAGGAAAATAATTTGGAATCCAATGAGGCTGCAACAGCGTGATTGAGTGAACTTTCATTTTTACCGTTTTTGGCAGCCCGTAATTTTTTTTGAAGATAGCTGAGCAAATCATAGTTTTTGTATTGAATATAGCTTCAGTCTTTCCAAACATTCTATCAATACGAAGGCCTTCAATATTTTAAACTTGACAATAATCTGAGTTTCAAATGGGCAAAAATCGTGAACAAGGTCTAAATTTTCAATTATCTTTTTTTTGGATTTTACAGAAAGTACAATGGGTTTATCAAAAAATGGGTCGAAATAAGATAATAATGAAATTAGATTCCGCGTCGAATGAGCACATTTCGAGGATTATTCGGACTCTGGCCATACCTGTAATTTAGCTTTCTTGAAAAATAACCTTAATTTTTTCTTCTATGTACCCCCTTGCCAGTTTTGCGTGTTTCATGATAAGAAAAAGATAAATAGCGGAGCATACTTAGACATGTGTATTACACATCCGGTTTAAATTTCAGTTTGATCGGACCACCCTATCGCTCATACAACAATTCTTTCTCAATTTTGCCTGCGATTTTTGACATTTTTTTCATAAAACCCTTTAAAAATGGTGCAAATATTATTCCGATCTGCGGGACAGTTTAATAATCGTTTTCTATGCTGAATTTTGACCTGTGTACCAATTTTCAGCTCTACAGGTCTTACCCAGTTTCCATACACCGTTTTGGGGGAGAAAAAAAAAACGGAAAATCGCATTTTCATCGTTTTTGAACCTGAAAAATGAAAATTTATCCCTACCGGGTTAAAAATAGCTAGGGAGATGTAAAATCGCACGAGAAAACCGATGAAACAGACTAGAAGTTGATACGATGAGGCTAGCTCGAGATACCCGCGAAAAAGCTTATCTTAATCGAACCATATTAAGGGAACGGCCTAGCGGCCGTCCCTTGATATTTTTTTTCACTTGGACTTCTTCATTAACTGAAGCCATCAAGGCACACTAATACCGTATCAGAATGATGTTTTCGTAGTGGCCTGAGAGCTGAATAAAGTGACGGGGAATGGGAGAAACCCCAGAGCAACACTTCAGGATACATAAGTGTCTCAAGTCAAGTTTTGAACTTAGGACCGCCAGTTTCCTAGGCTGGCGCCCCACGCACTAGACTAGACAGGCAACATACTGTATGAGAAAATTGCTGTCGTAAATTATGCGGAAACACCAACATTTTCAGAATAAGAAGTAAAACTAGCGAGGTGAAAAGTACAAAACCATTTGAAGGAGGAACTTTTACAAATATATATCTCAGATAGGCGATGAATTGGATCAGATTTGCATATAAAATGGTAAAACAACATAATCAGAACGATTTTTTTGAAGTTAGAAGAAATTTATATTGCCATTGTGTTGAGAACGGACCCCAGATACATATATTGCAACCTTCCGTTCCCCTCCGATCTATCTTCTAATACAGGGTGTCCCATTTAAAAATGAACGTTTGTATTTGCCCTAAAAACCGCAATTTTCAATCGATTTTCAAAATTTTTGCGCTAAGTTGTAGACAATTCTTGGAAATTTTGTTTATTTTTTTATTTTTTAAAATTGGAAATACGAATCGGTATTTATAGCGGATTTGCCAACACCCCTGTTTTTGGCGTTTTATATCAGTTAGTTGACTTTTCAATGTGCAGCATGACCTTAACAAACGCAAGTTCAACCGTTGGTTTATGAGTCGAGACAAATATAGTAATGAATTGTATTATTATAACAAGGAAAACATTAAAACCAAACCCGTATGAACCTAACATAGCCAACTGCAGACTAGCAGTGCCCACCGTTGCGCGGCAGCACACAACACAGCAGTTCAACACCACAACCGCAAGGATGCGCTCGCGTAGGCAACCCAAGTAAAATTTAGCGTGTTTTATCACTGAGAAACTAGAACGTGTGTGTTATTCACTCAAAAATGAATAAAATTTAGTAAAAAGCTTTGGTATAGTCAGACTTTTCATTGAAGCGTCCACTAACGGTTGCCATGTTGAACTGCGGTACTGTGTGCTGCCACGCAAAGGAGGGTACTGGCAGGCAGCATTTGGTTAGGTTATGTTCACACCAATTTGGTTTTCACGTTTTCCATGCTTTAATAATATAGTCAGTTACCTTTAATTGTCTCGATAGAACCAAAATGTTGAACTTCCGTTACCCTGCTGCACATTGAAACGCCAATTAACTGGTGCGAAAACGCCAAAAACAGGGGTGTTAGGAAATTTGCCATAAAAACTGATTATTGACTTTGATTTTTAAAAGTAAAAAAATAAACGAAATTTCCAAGAATTGTCTACAACTTGGCGCAAAAATTTCGTAAATCGAATTGAAATTGCGGTTTTTAGGGCAAATACAAACGTTCATTTTTAAATGGGACACCCTGTATATTAAAATCCATGTCCGTGTGTGTGTGTGTCTGTCACGCTAAAATTTGTATAAATATCAGAAACAAAATGTTCAGAACCTCTTTGTGCCATTTTTACGGAGGATTTAATCATCATCACCCTCTATCGACGAATGAAAATTAAATTTGTCATCAACACCCTCTCAGTCACAACCCATACTGAACTCCTCAACGATCAACCTAACATCAAAACCAATCATCGCGTACCCCTCATTTAAACTACCTTTTAGCAAATAAGAGAGCCATATCAACCATATTATGATTATGTAGGTAATTATGAAGGTCATAATTAACGGTGCGGGTCAAAATTCGGAACCAGAAGCTTATTGCAAAAAAATCACCCTCAACAATGAAAGTCATCAACACCACCTCACATGTCCCGTCAACTGAACTGCGACATGACTAGGGTTTTTAATGAACGGGTGTTAGATCTTCACCGGACGGGTGATAACAGTGAATAAATTTTTAGGATTTTTTTCATCAATTTCCATAATTGGGATTATACTGGACGGGTTCGAGTTATGTCAACAGTACTGATTACGTTTTGTAAGTTTTGTAATTAACGGGTGTGGGAGAGTGCATCTCGACGGGACGGGTAATAACAGTTCAAAATATATTTTTTGCGGTTTACTGAGACGGGTTGAGTTAACAAATAACACAAAACAATACCTGTTGTGACTGAATTTGTTGAGAAGTAACGGGTATATACACAACAATAAATTTGGTTGTTGACACTCTAATTTTAGGTCATGTTACATCACAGATCAAATAAAAAGTTTGTTGGAATTCTTTACTTACGGCTAATACTCTCAGTTGCGCAGCAACGGGTTCGAAAACAAAAAATAGATTTGTAGAAAATTATTATTGTTAGTTAAATGCAGATAATTAAGCATCCGTTGCTTTGCAACGGGTTTACCCTAGTCTATATATAAATTACACAATGTATGTATGTCTGTGTGTGTGTGTGTGTGTCACGCTTCAGTATAAATATCAGGAAAGAACATTAAAACACCTTTTATTACTCGATGTCAGAATCAAGACAAATCATCACGTACCCTTCAGTTGTTTTTCGAATCTGACCTTCAACTCAACCGGCGGTGACGGGTTGGTTCATAAACACTTTCAATTGGTTTTTACTCAACTCTTATTACGAAGTCGTCAACACCCGGTTAACTGATTTTCAAACCTGAAACCTCAACATGCGTAGAAACATAATAATGGTCTTTCATGATAATTTTTTTGATTCACTCAATATTTAGTTTTTAACAATTGGTGCAATCATCAATACCCTCCTATTCACTGAACTGGAAACTTCAAAGACCTTAATTAGAATGCCGCTTAATGTTGTGGTAGGTCGAAATAAACACTTTTTTGATTCAAAGGTGTCAAGTTAATTCAGCTGGTCTTCACTACGAATTATCCGAAGATCCTAAGGATTTTATACAAAATGGGTAAAACAGAATTCTTCAGGATAGAAAATAGCAGATTATTAGTTTTTTTCTACGGGTTCTTTTTAGTGTGATACCATATTGAACTAAACTCAACCGGCGGTGACGGGTTGGTTCATAAACACTTTCAATTGGTTTTTACTCAACTCTTATTACGAAGTCGTCAACACCCGGTTAACTGATTTTCAAACCTGAAACCTCAACATGCGTAGAAACATAATAATGGTCTTTCATGATAATTTTTTTGATTCACTCAATATTTAGTTTTTAACAATTGGTGCAATCATCAATACCCTCCTATTCACTGAACTGGAAACTTCAAAGACCTTAATTAGAATGCCGCTTAATGTTGTGGTAGGTCGAAATAAACACTTTTTTGATTCAAAGGTGTCAAGTTAATTCAGCTGGTCTTCACTACGAATTATCCGAAGATCCTAAGGATTTTATACAAAATGGGTAAAACAGAATTCTTCAGGATAGAAAATAGCAGATTATTAGTTTTTTTCTACGGGTTCTTTTTAGTGTGATACCATATTGAACTAATATCAAAACAATAAATTTTTGGACAATAAGTTCCGATTTTACTGTGTCGGGTAAGTTTTACGTATTGACATCTCGGGTCGGGTAATGCGGTAGAAATTTCCTACGGGTTTCCAACGGGAGGCTATTAATTGATTGATCTTCTAGAAATAATGTTGGGAATTCTACTTTAAAACTATGAATCAATGATGACTTGAGTTACGGGTTCGTGGTACATACATAGTGGTTCGAAGCTAATTTTGTATATTGACGGGTTTCCTTCGATAATATTTTTTTGTAAATTTAACACTCAGTTGCGTAGCAACGGGTTTACCCTAGTTCCTCAAATTACACGGTTACATAACAAAGAAAGTCTTATAACAAGAAAGAGATATGTAAAATAAACATAACGGTCTCCGAGTAAACAATATATCAGCGGTACTGCCCACTGGCGGACGAAAAGGGGAGGGAAAAGTGGAAATCCCCCCCTCTTTGGTGCTTTCAAAAAGCAGGGTGTATTCCTTAAGGTGTAGGTAAATTGGTCAAATTTCTGCCGATTCCCCCTTCTTTGGAAATATTCCCCTCACTTTGGAGATTTGTATCGTCGGCCAGTGATTCTGCCCACCAGCGGACGAGCCAAACCTCCGGAATGAGGAGATTCTTCAAAGATGGGAATCGGCAGTTTTCAGGCCATTTTATCAACAACTTACGGAACGCAGTCTACTTTTTTGAAAACGCCAAAGAAAGGGGAGTCCACTTTTTCCACCCCTTCTAGTCCGCTCGTGCAGCCAATCAGCACCCTCCAATCAGCAAGTGAGGGAAAATACTGTAAACCTAACTAATGTAACATGCCAACAAAAAGTTTTCTTATCTCTTTTTTCGTAAACATTTCTGCAACTTCTATTTCCGTTTAGGGGGGTGGCACTAGCGGACGAGAAGGGTGGGAACAGTGGAATCCCCCTCCTCTTTGGCGAATTTAAGAAGTAGAGTTGTTCCTTAAGGTGTAAGTAAAATGGCGTAACTTCTGCTTATTGGTCATCTCTTTGGAAAGATCCCTTTGGAGGTTTGACTCGTCCGCTAGTTGGGGGAGCCTTTCTCATTTTCCCTCCTTTCAGCATAAACTATCCCAAGCTGTCACAATCAGCATTTGTATATGACAGTCTGTCATGAACATGTTTTGATTAGATTGGCGTGTTATTGTTTGTTGATGACGCACTGCCCTAATTGACCGACTGACTGACTGACTGACTGACTGACTGACTGACTGACTGACTGACTGACTGACTGACTGACTGACTGACTGACTGACTGACTGACTGACTGACTGACTGACTGGTTGACTTAGAAAATATACATACGTATGTATCAATCACTTTGGCAACTACCTGGTGACTACTATAGATGACTTTGAAATTTATAAATGATATAGGCACATGAAACCACTCCTTCCTAGATTGTTGAGATTCTTACCTAATTATTTCAATGTAAGTATTTTCAAATCGAATCTGTTTAATTCTGGTTAATTGTTGATCAATTATTATAATTTTTCGGACCGTTTACATGCGTGCCGTTAAAACTCAATGAAATCTGAAATCTTCATCAGACCGTCATGTTTTGCACTGGCGAACGAATCAAACCTCCAAAGGGATGGGAATCTTCCGAAAGAGGGGGAAATTTTCAGAAATCAGGCCATTTTACCTACACCTTGGGGAACAAACTCTACTTTTGAAACCACCAAAGAGGGGGGAATTCCACTTTTCCCTCCCCTTCTCGTCCGCTGGTGGTGCTTTGTGTTCGTGGTCGTGTTGTTTGTGTTATTCAACAAATCAGGTAATCACAACGATTATGATGGCAGCTATAGGCGGCTCATCCTTGCCCAATCACAACTGGCGGACGAGAAGGGGTGGGAAACGTGGAATTTCCCCTCTTTAGCGTTTTCAAAAAGTAGAATTTGCTTCCTAAGGTGTAGGTAAAATGACCTAAATTCAGCAAGTTCCTCCTCTCTTTGACGGAATTCCACTGCCTCTGGAGGAATTTCGTCCGCCAATGCAGCTACATACGGTCAAGTTTAACACGATCGCCTTGCGTATGTAAATAATTACATGTTATAGCTATCCTTTTTTCTTGTTTTCTTCAAAAACGTCGAATTCTGTCAAAATTCAAAATTGACCCCAAAATCCGAGATACAGTTTTATAGAATAAACACTGATCACCTTTTTGTGGCCATTCTAATAACCAAATGTCCACCCTATACAAATAAAAAAACTTTGATGAAAGCAAAACTCGATCTTCGCGGGCTGAAAAAACAAAAATATGAAAAGTTCTTCCAATCATTATTGAAAGTAAACGGTGTGTTGGGGAGCCTTTAGAGTCGTCTTGAGTAAGTCTCAAGAAATTTTTCTCTGTAAAACTTTCAGAACACACATGAGTAAGTTTTGTTCTTGAAAAATTTGTCAAACTATTGATTGGGAACAGAGTTTAACTTCACGAGTTCCGAAAGGTTTACAAAAAAATCTTGAGACTTTCACAAGCGGCCTCTGAACGCGTCTTTACTGTGACTGTTGATGAGAATAGACGGTTCCATAAGCAATATTACGGTGGGAACTACCTTATCGTAACTATTTTTAATTTAGCTTAAGGCTTTTACCATAATGATGTTTGGAGCTTTCATCATAATTGGAGTTTTCTGATTTGATAAAGGGATAAAAGGATAAAGGTAGTAATTTGACAGAGATGGCCGTTGGGAATGATTCTCAGCATTCATCAGCAAAAAAAATAACAACATCAACAACAACAAAAACAAAAACAATAACAACAACAACAACAACAACAACAACAACAACAACAACAACAACAACAACAACAACAACAACAACAACAACAACAACAACAACAACAACAACAACAACAACAACAACAACAATAACAATAACAACAACAACAATAACAACAACAACAACAACAACAGAAAATTACAGGTTTCCGAACAGTATGGCTGATAGGATTTCCTGCCAATCTATCAAACTTATTCTTATTAGGGGTGCGGTCCCCCTAAACACTAGCGGACGAAAAGGTGTGGGAAAAGTGGAATTTCCTCATCTATGGTGTTTTATGAAAGTAGGATTATTGCAGATTAAATGGACTGAAAACTGCTCATTCCCCCTCATTGACGGAGTTCCCCTCCCTTTGGAGGATTAGCTCGTCTGTCAGTGTCTCAAAATGTCTAGGAAACCAGCTACATATCTTTGCCTTTGGGTACAATAACCAAACAAATTTAACAGTTCGATTTGTAGCCTTAGCACGTAATTTTGTTCTAGAGTTGTTAAATATAGTATATTCATTTCGGGATGGAGGTATCAATTTCGCTGTCAATAATAGGGCTTCGCTCATTCACCAGAGTTCCCGTGATTCTATTCCTAGCTATAGCTTGGTCAGGGTATCCTGTTACGGATATTGATTTTGATAAGCCGTTTAAAACGTGTGCAATTATTTTTTTGCACCGTTCGTATGTTATGCAAATGCCATCAGAATAAAATGCCTTAGAAATTCGAAAGCGCGCCAGTAACATAATTGAATTCAAACTGCGCGCCAAAAAACTTTTTGACTAACAAGAAACCATGAATCGGCTATAACAACTATACAGGGTGTTCCAAATACTCTTATTTCTTTCAGTTTCAACGGTAGGAAATGAAATATACCAAATTACGTTGAGCGAATGCTTTACAACCGTAAAAGCACCAGAGTAAATTGTAAATTATATCATAACGAATTTCATGTGATCAGCTTTGATTTTTTTTGATTTGTAGCAAAAGTTCCCGTTTTTCGGTTTTTCATTAAAAGGTGGTCAAAAATTCTTCCGTTCTATATCAAAGTTATGGTAGAAATCCAACATTGACACTTTCAGATCTCAGATTTTGGTGTAAATTGTGACATTTACTTGAACTCGTGAAACATTCTCCTTCAGTGTTTTCCAGGAATTACCTGAGGTACCGCTCGGAGTGCATGTGACCAATCAGCATCGAGTTCCAGGTCTCCAGAATTCAGCGGTCTGCCTGCGGGCGACCGCAGTTTTTGACACATCTTTTTGTCCTGTACTGCATGTTCTTAGGTAGCCGGTTATCATTGCAATCAGCGTTTTAAGCTGGTATGAACTCAATTTTAGTAATCTTGAAAACGGATTATCCGTATCTTTGTAAACAAAAAACACAGCAGGCTTATTTACCTCACTCTTATATAGCTGATAAAAAATCGGATTTTAAGGCTTTGGCTGGGAAGGTTTTACAAGTTAAGCCATGTGAATCTTTTCTGGAAATCACCGGAAATACCATCGTAATCAGGTGAAACCGTTTATTTTAACAGATGTTATCTTTGTAATCAGCAATCTGGGAAGAATCTCTATAATCTTTAAAACGGATTATCCGCATCTTTGTGAACCGCAGACATTCATTAGACAGACATTATTTTCATAAGTCGATCGCGTTTGAGCGGTTATTGTGAAAGTTATACAAAGGCAGTGAGATTGCGATAAAATACATTCGATTAGGCATGTTTTGGGCCACAAAAATGAATCTTTCATTCCTTAACCGTTACACGTGATTATTTAAGAAACATCAAATTTCACATGGAAAAGTTCTTATGTTTCGAATTCAAACTTTGACTGTAAAGGTTGTAAAAGGTTTGAAGCCTTGTAACTTTTTCTATAAATCATCCGAAATCCTTCGTAACGAGGCGAATCCGGTTATTAAATCAGTTTGTTGTTGTTGTTGTTGTTGTTGTTGTTGTTGTTGTTGTTGTTGTTGTTGTTGTTGTTGTTGTTGTTGTTGTTGTTGTTGTTGTTGTTGTTGTTGTTGTTGTTGTTGTTGTTGTTGTTGTTGTTGTTGTTGTTGGGTTAGTTATTGAGTTCACCTCTCACATGCCTTCTAAGAGGGTTATTCTAAGCCTATTTATCTAGGATCTTGTACACTGCAGGGATTTTTATTGAAATCGATCTGTGCTTTTAAAAATTTATTTTATTAAGTGTGATATGGATTGTTTGGTCTTTAATTTTTTATTAAATCAGATGTTTTCAACGCATATTAATATAGAAGTAAAAGGTTTACAATTTGTTGAAGTGGTGTTTCGACCAAATATTAAGACACCAATGTAGAAGAAGGGTCTTGAGGTCTCATCAGTTAATCAAGACCGAAAAAAGAGAAGCAAAAAAGGGGGGGGGGGAGAAAACTCAAATATTATTTTGATGATATGATCGCATTTGTATCTTCAGATCATAAAACGTTGTCTAAGCCTAATCAGCATGTAAAGCTGGTAAGATGATTTTTATAATAATCTCAAGTACGGATTATCCGCAGTAAAGGACTTATTCACTAGCGGACGAGGAAGGAAGATAAAGTAGAATTCCACACTCTTTAGCAGTTCCAAAAAGTAAATTTGTCTCTGTAGGTGTAGATAAAATGGCCTGAAAACTACTAATCCGTCTTCTTCGGAGGAATTCCCCTCCTTTTGGAGGATTGGCTCGTCCGCCAGTGGGCTTATTGTATTTCCCAGGAAATCGGCTTTGTATAGGCTTAGTATGGAAAAGTTTTACGAGTCTTAAAAGCCGTGTCAATTGCCTTCAGACTTTTAAAACTTGAAAGCCCGCTCACTTTCTTATCTTACAAGATTCTCAATTTATCAGTAGGCTGAGCTTGATTGTGCGCATACGTTTCCGTATGATCTAAATCCCTATATTGGCATGGAACCCTCAGTTCAGATTTTGACATTCGAAGGTTTGTGCTCCCTCATAACACTGAAACCACATTATGTATGTACGAACCGTTTGATCCTAGGTTTCTGTGACGCGCATTAAAAAAACTTTTTAGTTCACCCTGTATGTCCTTTTTTTAGTTCACCCTGTACGTATGCATATAAATATTTTTGAGTTAGAACTTAGGCCAATTAGCGAAAATAGGACAAACAAAAACGAGTGAAGATGTATTTATAACGGTTGTTTCAGGACGGGCTAATCTCGGTAATCTAATTGAGCTCGAGTCGTTTACAATTACAGGGTTTGTATAAATATAGCAGACACAATTGGTATTTTCTAATTGTGTACGCTGATCACGTTCCACAAATACATACATGTACAGGGTGGGCCGAAAAAAACGACGGTATAGTCTGTGCAGTATATGTACTTATTGCCTCTCAGAAATTTTTGCAAAATTTTTCAACGCACAATTACGTTTGAATATCCTCGCTCTAATAAAACTATCTATATGTTTTTATGTTGTTAATATATGCTGCTATAACAACGAGCAAATATATAAAAAAGTTCCACCCACCTTGTGGCCTGTAAATGAACAGTCTGTATAAATTACAAATAGTACATACTGAATCTTCCTTATATTACCGAGATAAGGGAATATACGCGTGGGCCGGCCATAGAACAGCGTTAATTAGCGGCCCTCGAAAGTTCAACATTTTGTCCCAATTTTCGGTACCAGAATTAGCAATTGACGTTTCGAAACCTGCAAACGACGAAGTTTCAGAGCGATGAAAGTTGTACACGAATCAAAACGAAGTTTCAAGGTTTTCGAAAGTACAAACCACTTTATCTTGAGCTCAGGATTATGGGACTTAATTTTTTATGTGTTCACTATTATGTGAGACCCTGTTAAGTTAGGTTAACTTATGCGCGTTCTAAACATGTAAAATCGTTTTTTTCGTAAAATCAATTTTCAAGTAAGATCATTTTATGTAGGAAAAGTTTATGTGAGTTCACTCTACGTGAGTGCCCGTGTCATGGGTATATTTCTGTACCTCGATACTAATAAGAGTAGTTTTATAAGTAATTTAATCAGGTCAGTGTGGCTATTTCTGTAGATGAAGCTGTATATTATTTTAAATCATTCCCTATCGACGAAGAGACTGAACTCGAAGAAGTGCCGTGAAACTTTCCATGACTTATCCATTTGTCGTCGTATGTTTCAGGACGCAACGCTATAGGAATAAAGACCGTATGTGTTTTTCTGCAAGCAAAAACATTGTCTAAAATTTCTGATAATGAAACATCAGATAATCAGTTTTAACACGCTCATCAATCATCATCACCCCATGCTATACTGTGTTAAACTATGTGGGTGGAGGCTAGTGATGTTTCATCATCAGACGTTTGGGCAATACTTTTGCTTGCAGAAACAACTTACGAACTTTAGGTGTTTTTACTTGGTTCTCATTAAGGATACCTAGTATTCATATTTTGATATGTACATTATTATGTAATTTATGTGAATATGCGATTTGAAAATATGAAAATATTGTTGGCTTTTCTAGACTATTATTCAAAAATAACCATCGTATTATTCATCGCACAATTACATAGGACAAAAGTGTCGCACCGTCAATAACGCTTCAGAATATTTAAATAATTTTATAGAGTTTGTCCTTGTCACAAATTTTTTCGTTTTCATATGAGGGAAATCGTGAAATATTTTGTTCACATGTTGATGCTGAATAGCTGAAAATTTCGCGTGCCGAAAGTTGAATGCGCGCCAAACGGGTTACGGTAAAATTTTCAAAGTAGCGAGAATCTCTGACCAAACTATATGTCTTTGAGTGTTTTTCAACGTTCCTACTATTCCGTTACCATGGGGCGATGAGTAAGCTTTCGTGGCAGCTCTCGTATTGAATGTATTCACCGGCGGACGAGTGAAACCTCCAAAGAGACGGGAACTTCATCAAAGACGGGGGAACTGACCGTTTTCAGGCCATTTTACCTTCACTTTAGAAACCAAACTATGTATGTGTTTTTGAAAACACCAAAGAGGGGGGAATTCCACTTTTCCCACCCGTTCTTTTCCGCTTGTGAATGTACTGAATGGGAGAACATCATTTGTGAATCGGGTCGGGACATATCATGGAATCGACTAATGCCATTTGAAAGGCGACATTCAACATGAACATACTGTATTTGGAAGTATCTGTACTTATTTGATGAAGATGTCGTCTGTCGCTTGCTGCGCCCGTCTAGACTAGTGGTTAAGCACTGGGCAATTTCGTCAAAGAGGGGGGAATCGGTGGGGAACCAGTGGTTTTACCTTTACCTTGGGGAACAAATTAAAACTTTCGAAATGGTCAAAAAGGGGGGAATTCCACTTTTCCCTCCCCTTCTCGTCTGCTAGTAGGATAAGGTGACGTATATCAGCCCGTTGTCCATAAGGATTCACATTTTTCTAATTCTTACCATTGAACATCACGCCAGCTATCGTGACCGTGAATCCACTAGCGGACAAAAAGGGGAGGGAAAAGTGGAAATCCCCCCTCTTTCACAGTAAAAAAATAGAGTTCATTCCCCAAGGTGTAGGTAAAATGACATGAAAACTGCCAATTCCCCCCTCTTTGATGAAATTCCCCTCCCTTTGGAGGGTTAACTCGTCCGTCAGAGCGTGGTCGTGAATGGATCGTGATTGGACAATACCACTTGAAAGGCCAAATAAGACCTGAAATTCCGAAATAATGAAAGCTACGTAACGTAAGTAGTTGTGGTTTATTTTATTTCATCTGTGCGGGGCTTAGGCTTAGGCTTAGGCTTAGAGTCAGGCTTAGGCTTAGGCTTAGGCTTAGGGTCAGGCTTCGGCTTAGGCTTAGGTTTAGGCTTAGGTGTAGGCTTAGGTTCAGGCACAGGCTTAAGCTTTGTTTGATTGTTCAATCAGCTGAAAACGCGTAAAACGATTCCACCTTTAAGTATGTTGTTTATATTGTATGGTGGAAATATGTACTCTAGGCAGTGTCAGATGATAATCAAAATTTCATTAAAAGTCACCAAGAAACTTACTACTTAAAATTCTCGTCTCCTACTTACCCACAATCAGGAGTAACGTTGTTTCTTTGTTTGATTTGCGTGTGAAGTGAAAAATGACTTGATGATTACAAGACACATTTGTTGTCAAGACAGTTGATTATTAGAATTCAAGCGAACGGTAAGCATTTCCCACAACACCAATTTGAGGTTTGTATTTCGAGAATTTCCAGCAAAAATCGAACAGATTTATCAACTAATCATCAACGCAATACCTTATATTATGTCGGTGTATATGGTTTGCGGGTTTCAAATGATTTCGGATGCAGCCCGGTCAGAGTTTCTCGTTACTCCGAAATTCTTTTTGGCGCGCATTTGAAAATTTCGGCGCTTATTCAATCTAAACCAAAAAGTATCAGCTGTTCGCACTATGTGTGAACAACAAAATGATCAACCAGCCCAACTCATTAATCGTATAGTGAAAGTTTTTCCAGAAAAAATAGTAACAAGATATTGTGACCCAGTTTTATGACGCCTTTTGATGTATGTGTGCCTGTAAGCCAGGTCAGTTTCTGTTGCCGTAACTTTTGGGAATAAAACGTTCTCTAATTGTTTAAAAGCGAGATTTTGACCTTTCGATCCAGACCAACTGCTGTCTCGCACTGTCTCCCAAAAAAGTTGAGAAGACTTTACGTGAATGAACATGCCAATAACACTCACCTCATGATTAACAAACATTTCACTTGCAGCCGTGTTGTTTCATATGAGGTGCCATTCATAAATTCTGCGATAAAGTCGTGCCATGTACATCTAGCACTAGCGGACGAGGGAACAACGAAAACGTGGAATTCCCCCCTCTTTGGCGTTTTCAAAAAGTTTAATTTGTTCCCTAAGGTGTAGGTAAAATTGCGTGCAAATTGACGATTCCCCCT
Organism: Daptonema setosum; assembly: GCA_964036265.1. Lineage (NCBI taxonomy): Eukaryota > Metazoa > Nematoda > Chromadorea > Monhysterida > Xyalidae > Daptonema > Daptonema setosum. The sequence goes on from OZ038443.1 coordinate 7,886,130, forward strand.
TCTATGACAAATTTCCTCTCCCTTGGGAAGATTAGCTCGTCCGCCAGTGACATTTAGCAATCCGCAAAGATTTCCATGACACTTGGACAACTTACGAACGCCGTTAATAGAAATAATTTTGTTCGATTTCAAATACATATGCTTTTGGCACGCTTTCCAATTTCCGAGAAACAAAAAGTTTTTTTTCTGATGGTGTTGTAACATACGAACGGTGCACAAAATTCATTTAAACGGCTTATCAAAATCAATTTCAGTCACAGGATACCCTGAACGAGGTATTTTATATGCTCTAGCAATACGGAAGTCACATTACAAGTAATACTGTACGGACTGTATGTCAGTATGTATAGGCCTCGTAATTGGTTATAAGAAAATCCAAAATGTGGCAAAGAAAATTCCTTACTTGAGAATCCGGTTCTGGACTTGAGAATCCGGTTCTAAGAAATTTTCAAAACGTGGCACACAAAATTCATTACTTGAGAATCCGGTTCTGAACTTCAGAATTATGAGGCCTATAAGTCACATTATACCGTTGCGATAAGTCGCACCAAAGTCGTTCGCGATTCGTTGCCCTATAACCTCGTAACATGTAGCCTTTTACGCGATAAGTGTGTCAAAATTCATCCAATCTCTCGATTAGAGGGTGTTTTGCTTTTCGGGAAGTTATCTAATAAGTTCGTATGAATGAGGAGAGGACCTTCCAAAATATGCCAGTTGCACACGCACTTATTCAATTATTTGTGATGTGACAGATATTGTTGCGTATATCATTGACAGACGAGCCAATTCACCAAAGAGAGGGAAAATTTCTCGAAGAGGGGGAATCTGTAGCTTTCAGGACATATCATCTACACCTTAAGGAGCAAAATCTACTTTTCAAACAGCCAGAGAGGGGGAATTCCACTTTCCCCACGCCTTCTAGTCTGCTAGTGGTAGCATCCTCAACTGATTGGGAGATTGGATTTGAAAGCCCGAGATTTGAAAGTTGAAGTCAGTATGTTGTTTCTGCAAGCCAAAAACATTGCAAGCGCTCTTTTCGTATCGTATGTTTGTTTATTTCTAGAAAATTTAAAAGCGTGCCAAAACAGATTTGAACTCAAACCGCGCGCCAAAAAGTTACATGAAACACTGTAATATCTACATACATAGGTTACAACAGTCTATATGGTCGGTTTCCGGCGCTGTAGCAGCTTATTATCTTTATTGTAAGCACTAGCGGACGAGAAGGGGAGGGAAAAGTGGAATTCCCCCTCTTTGGCGGTTTCAAAAATTTGATTGCATTTTTCTAATGTGTAGGTGAAATAGCCTGAAAAATGTCAGATCCCCTTCTTTGTTCCAATTCCCCTCCCATTTGGAGGATTGGCTCGCCCGCTAGTGATTATAGGCAACCATTGGCGGGCGAGCCAAACCTACAAAGGGAGGGGAATTCCATCAGAAAGGGGGAATTGGCAAATTTCAATTCATATATCATCTACACCTTGAGGAACAAATTATAGTTTTTGAAAACGCCAAAGAGAGATGAATTCCACTTTTCTCACTACTTTTCGTCCGCTGGTAAACGCAACCTAAATTGTTTTCCATTGGGCACAATGGTGCCACTTAATTTGCTTTCGATGTTATTTATATAACAGCGAGAGAAAATTTATATAAAACGAATCAACATAATGTACTCTATAATTTTTTTTAAGATTTTCTTGAAGTAAAAATATGAGTGAAAAAAAACATTGTAAAATTGTCCCCATGTTTGTGCTTTTTCTTTACCGGTCAATCACATCATTTCATGATGGATATCCCTCGGAATCACGCATAATATGTATATAAGAATCACCGAAAAAACATCCAGCTTGGAATTAGTATTCTTAACAAATAAAATGAAAGGCTATGAATGACTTTTGGTTCGTTTCATACCGCTCCGTCTTAGTCGGTTATAGCTTGGTCAAGGTATCTTATTCATATCAAAATATCTTTCTATGAACTTATTATCTTATTCATTGAACTAAGCACCAATTTCGTATGGTTGTTCAAATGTTATTTTAAAGAATAAATGTTTTCATATCATTTGAAACGCGCGCCAAAACCAGGTTTGAATTCAAATATCGCGCCAGAAGTATTTTGAGTAACAATAACTTCTGGATAGGCTTTAACTGAAAATAATGTACTGAATGGTCTCCAAAATTATTTAAAAATGCCCCTACCTGAAAATCAGAATTGAGATCCATCAAATACTAACCGGATGTCATTCTGTCTCCGTTTCATACCGTTCTGTTCAACGGTTTTATATCCGGCAGATATATCAAGTCGGATTTGATCGAAATTCACAGCGACAGATGGTTTTGAGATTTTCATTTATGATTTTTACATTTATAATGAATGAGAGAATGCTAAATATCCTACATATGTAAGTTATTCGAACCAGTATAAATGTTTTTTTATTGTTGGGTTGTCTCACTCGGATTAGGACTTCGTCGGGTCCCAATCACGAATGGTTTCATACCATAGGCATATCATGGAATCCCATTACAAATCCATTTATCGGATGTTCTGGGCATAATCTTTGACGACCATCAGGCAGTAGGTGCCATTTTTTGACTGCCGTAAGGCTTTTTGTTGGCGGCCCCGGGATTCGTGCCCGTGTGCCGGCCGGCCAGGCGGTTTGAGAGTCTAACACCTTAACCACTTGACTAGCGAGCCAAGTTTTGTTACAGAACTGTCGAAATTTTATAAATAGATAATTTGTTCTCGGATGTTAATTATGCATTTTAATATAAATATATATGTTTATATGACCTGGTAAATCTGGAAAGACTGTCCTTCGATGGAATCCCGAGAACATCATTTACTGGGAGTTCTCCATGACTGAAGCCAACAGGGCACACTGACACCAATCAGAATGGTGTTTTCGTAGTGGCCAGAAGAACTGACGGGCAATGGTAGAAACCACAGAGGCAACGCGTCAGGGTCTGTGTCTCAAGTCAGGCTTCGAACCAACCGGACTCTCGGGCCACCGGTTTCCAAAGCTGGTGCCCTACCCACTAGACCATACCCGCAACATCTTATCTGTTAAAATCATTGTATTGTTTGTTGCAACAATCATTTTTTTTGTTTGTTGTTTGCATTTGAATTTTTTTGGAAATTTGAAAGTGCTCCAAAAGCATATTCGAATTCAAACTGAGCATCCAAAAACTTTTCGGCTAACAAGAAACTCTGGATAGGATTCACATAAAACTGGCTTTTGATAACTGGCTTCACATAAAACTGGCTTTTGATAACTGGCTTCACATAAAACTGGCTTTTGATAACTGGCTTCACATAAAACTGGCTTTTGATAACTGACTTCACATGAAACTGGCTTTTGATAACTGGCTTCACATGAAACTGGCTTTTGATAACTGGCTTCACATGAAACTGGCTTTTGATAACTGACTTCCCATGAAACCATGGCGAAGCTGTATATGCGTAACAGGTTCATAGAAAAAAACTTTTAATCACGAGAAACCCTGACCAAGCTATAATGAGTTCAAATTTAAATTTATTGGCCCTTACTCGGCCGGAAGTGCCATACTTCCAAAGGTAGGGGAATCTTTTCAAACAGAGGGAGAATCCTCAGAAATTTGGCCTTATTACATACATCTTAAGGTAAAAACTATACTTTTCGAAATCGCCAAAAAAGGGGGAATTCCCTCTTCCCTCCCCTTCTCGTCCGCTAGTGCGTTCAGTTTCATCCAAGTTCAAATTGAATTTAATTGCCATTTACTTGTCCGGACAGTCGTGTTGCTTATGTTATTCAACAATTCAGGTAAACACTGAATACTAGCTACTATCACGGGCGGACGAGTTAGTCTCCAAAGGGAGTGGAGCTTCGTCAAAGAGGAGGGAATTGGCAATTTTCTGATCATTTTACCTACACCTTAGGGAACAAATTTAAATTTTTGGAATCGTCATAATGGGGGAAAATTCAATTTTTCTCCCCCATACTCGTCCGCTAGTGCATCCAGTTTAATCCGAGTTCAAATTAAAATTTATTGCCCCTTACTTGACCGGATCTGCGTAATTTGACTTTCCAATTTAACC
>OZ038443.1:7895656-7914656 GCA_964036265.1 Daptonema setosum
CTTTACGATACAAATTTGTCGATGAATGATGCTAATCTGAAGAGATATCTACACAATTTCAATGAATGGCCAGCTCTGAAATTCAGTTTTCCATAGTATATTATAATAAACCCAAATTGGAAGAAATTACTACGAGCCGCTTTAAAAGTTTATCATCATTCATTTGAATCTTCGGTTTCGCCGTATTTAGAACAAATGTGACTGTGAGAGAGATAAAAGTCAAACACGACAAAATCCATGAATTGAACTATAGCTTTCATTTCACTACCTGTTTACATAAGTTTTCTTTTACAGGCAGCTTTCTGAAACGGTTTATTATAAGTGATAATGCTATATCTATATAATTAAAATCCATGTCCGTTTGTGTGTATGTATGTATGTATGTGTGTGTGTCACGCTCAGCTCTATATAAGATCGAAACTAAACGCTCAGAACCTCTTTTTATCATTTGGAACCCATTGGTTTATTCATCGTCACCCTCTTGATGGCTGGAATTAATTTAATCATCACATACCCTTCAACATTACAAAAACTCACCTCAACCGACGCTTTCTCAACTCACCTTTAATGTACCTCAATTATCCATGAGGTCAAGATAATTAAAATGTAGTTTAACATTTATGATCGGTTTATTCGAATTCTATCGAAATGTTCCATTCTCATAATTAATCACATTCAGAAACTACGAGTTCTATCATCATCACCTACTCACATAAGAGCACCCAAAGATGTTCCCCATATTTTGAATTGGAAACATCATTGATCTCACCTGGAATTGTAGTTTTATTGTGCCGTTAACTGTTGTGGCCACGGGTGCTTATGTTTTCAGGTTTAAAGAAATAGTGTTTTTTTCGTTTTCTACAGGACGGGTAAAAAATATATATTTGAACGAATATATATTCAACGGATATATGAACGAAGACTAATTAAAATAATTAGTGTATAACTTCACGGGTGGCTTTAACTTTTTCTACGGGTATTCTCACTGTAATTTGAACTAATCTTAGGATAGCAGTTTGAACAAGTCAGTGTGAAATTAGAGTCAAAGGGTCGATTAAATTAAATGTATTGAAATTTTAAGTTAAGCTATAAATAACCCATATAATGATGCTTTATATTATGTATGACAGATACATTTGTAAAAACGGGTTGTGTTGTTGAAAAGTGTGTATGATATTAAACAACGTTCAGCTAAAATAGATTAGTGTAGTTGATGAAATAATCTATTTTTAACGAGTCAGGCAAATAACACTGGCTACAAAAAGTATGTAGATACTCAATTAAACGGGTACACGTAAGTAAATTATCGCATCCTCATGCATCTCATGATTTCCTGGGCTAAAGAGAAGCTAATGAACGAATAGATAAGTTTTTTCTGAGTTTAAATACAATAGTCGAGTTATTTAAATGTAATCCACAGTTGCGTAGCAACGGGTTTACCCTAGTCTATATATAAATTAGACGATGTGTGTATGTATGTCACGCTTTTTTAGTATAAAAGTAACAAAATAACTCTCTCAAACCCTTTCTTCATTTGATGGGAAACTTGGAAAAATCATCGTCATTCCCTTGATGGCAAGAAGAACGCAAATCATCACATACCCTTCAACCTGACCAACACTAACCTCAACCGGTGGTTAGGTCATGATAATTGCAGTTCATTAACACTTTATTGAATCACTTAAAGTTCAAAAATAACAAAATAACTTTCTCAAACCCTTTTACATTTGATGATAAACTTTGAAAAATCATCGTCAGCCTCTTGATGGCAAGAAGAACACAAATCATCACATACCCTTCAACCTGACCAACAACTAACCTCAACCGGTGGTTAGGTCATGATAATTGCAATTCATTAACACGTTATTGAATCACTTAAAACTTATTTCCAACAAAGATTGCAGTCATCATCCCCTCAAGTGACTGAACTTAACAACCAAAAATCTTCCAAGTAAACTCATGTGAAAAGCTTAATTTAAATTCACGTGTGTGCATTTTGGATTCGATGTCCAATGAACTGGTGGTATGACGGATAAGACGGGTAATATTATTCTGCATATCTTAGGCATTATCAGTTTGAATAATATAAAGAAATTATGCCAGCAGAGCAGTTAAAACAAGCAAAAATTTTCATCAAACCGTTTGATTTCAACGGGTTAAAATAACCTAATCTCAAGAATGTTTTGAATCTATTAACTTTGTTTCAGCTTTCGAAACTTTATAAATGGGTTAAATTCCATGTCTTTGAATGTAAATAGGTTACTCCCAATATGTTTGTATTACAGTTATTTAATTACCCGACGGGTTTACACAATGTTTCTTTAGGATAGTTGATTTTTGTTAACATAAGAAACAGTTGCGTAGCAACGGGTTTACCCTAGTCTTTCAAAACATTTCCACTTTCAATGACAGAAATTCTTAATGGGTAAGGGATTCCTGTATTTTTCAAAACATTTCCACCTTTAATTACAGAAATTCTTGAAGGGTAATGCTAATTTTTTTTCAAATCAGTCCCACCTTTAATTACAGAAATTCTTCGACTCGGGTGACTATCAGATGGCTAAACAGAAAGGCGCCGCCAAAGGCAAACTGCCGATGTGCGCCCAGCCGCCCAAACCGCCGACGGTGGAAGGCGCCGAAGATACGGCGGAGCCGACGAGCCCACCGCCGACGTCAGAATCCTCCGATCACACACCCGACCGACCGTTGCATTTGCATCCGCAACGTTGGTATTGTTTATTTTTCATTAATTAACTTATTTATTTTTTCAGAATATAATTTTTTACAGACACTAGTTTTTCGCGATGTTCGCAATTTGCAAACGATTATACGACTACGAGATCGGTTTTTAATTGTATTTTTTTTAGATAAAGGTAAACTTTATGCACTGGTAACACCCGCACTGGTCACTATGAGATTTTTTTTACAATTCCGCTTTTTAGTTCTTATAGACGTTTCTCACAAAACTTTATATATTGTACCGTGTTTTGTAATAGAGACCTATTTCGAGATAAAGAGAGCGGGTTGATAGGTTGGTTTCCTGGAAAACTTTGATTCGTAGCGGGATGACAATAAATAGTAAGAGCAAAACAAAGAAGTTTTCCTTGTACACCTTTACTGAATTGTTTGTTGATCCACCGAGAATTTCTGCACAAGAATAGATAATTAGCTTGTATTTCGTTTCGAATCGTTGTTTCAGCAGCTGATGTTCTACGTTAGTATTATTGTTTCAAGTTTATTTTGATTTGATCCCTGGTGAATATCGTTTCCCAGTCGGAACTTTTTTTCCTTCTTTTTATGCTCGTTTTCTACATGAACATCTATGAAAAACCCCACGTCTTTCATGTTATGATGAAAAAATTCACGCTGTTTTTACTGTTGCAGTCACTCGTTTACTTTTTTCTCATTTAAATAGTTATCATGATCGCGTTTGCATATTACCCGGGTTATGGCATTATATTTATGGTCATTTAAATTGGATTTTTTTCCGCTGGATGCTTTTCTTAAAAGGAAAACTTGGTTCGAGATTTCAAAATTTTCCGTATAGTTCAATGTTATACAGAGTTCCGCTCCGCCTAGCAAAGCATGACTTTTTACTGGAATTCTTGAGATTAGGCGCGATCGCTAAAGTCCCCTCCATGTTGCTCAGTTTTATTCGTGTTTATAGTTTTTTTCGTTTGTAATATCTGGTCTGCCAGAAAAAAATACTAAATAAAGACGTCTAGAGATTCTAGCTTGTTGCCGCCGCCATTGTTGATGGTTACGTTGGTCGTTCCTCGGGTTCACAATTCTAAAAAAATGCTCTCAGAGAATCTAGGGATTCAGAAAATCTAGAAATTTAGAGATTCAAAAAAACTAGAAATCTAGTCTGGAGATTCTGAAAATCTAGAGTTTCTAGCGCGCCGTCTGCTGCCGGTGCGGTCGCTGCCACCGCCAATGTTGATGGCCCGTTCCTCGGGTCGTCCTCGTAAGTGGTGTGACCCTGTACCTTCTTTAACCCTTATAATATCCCTTCGATTTTTACCCTAATATATCAAATGATTGTTAAGTCAATTTGAAACACATTTCTGATTCAACCTATAGATTACAATAAAAAATCTTTAAATTACTCGAAGCCTGACGAATACAAATGGGCCGGAAGAATGTTCATTCTTTGACTCTCTGCAGAATCTGGCAACCAATAAAAAAAGTTTGACTGTATCTTTTCTATTATCCCGGTTTCTATCCTCCCCCGTTTTCACTTTGTTCTTCATTGAGTAAACAATAAGTCTTTTACTCATGTTTTTTTCATCCTGAGAACCTTGAGCTCTTCAGCGGAGCATTTCTGCAAGTGACTCTTTGGCGGTTTAAAGTTGGATTTTTTGCTAAATAATTTAACTAGATTTAACAATTTTTGAAAACCGTGTTCGGAACAGAACAGGAGACTTTCATATGCGTCTGCAACTCTTTTGTAGTTCAGTAAATCTTTTTCAACCCAGATATCTATATTATATTATTTTGCTGAAATACTCTTCATAAATAAAAATAAAGGAAAAAGCTCGAATTGTAGCATTGAAAAACCGAAAAAGTTACAGACAACTCTGAGAAAGCACCCGCACAAAAAATTCCTCCTCTTCAAACAAAAACTGGAGAAAAAAGTTTGCGTAAGCGTTTTTATTGTTGTATAAATTTATTATAATTTTCGTACTGATTCCAGCAGCACCACCCCCATTGGTCAAGTTGCGCAATCCGATGCGTAAGTTGTGGTTTAGAGTATTCGTAATTAATTAGGAAGGTTCGAATTTGAATTCGCGCCAATTTTTGAAATTTGAATGGGCGCCAATTTTGAATTGGAATGCCAGTCTCCTAATCATTTCCGAATGCTTCAATGTTTATTTATATTTGTGGGGGTTTCTTTTCATCATTATTGAATATATTGATCATATGGTGTATATGAGTTTCCCCTCAATGATTAATAATAAGATTTTTCTTGATTGCCTGCGGTGCTTTTGTGTATGGGACAGCGAACGGCTTTCATTGGAGGTCAAAAATTTTTATACGAAATTTGTGGATATGAAATTTTCACCCTAATGTTGTTTTTGTTAATTGAAATTTGTGTGGTAAGTTTGATTTTTATAAGGATTAAGGAATAATTCATTTGCCGTGCTTTTGTTGACAACTTGTAAGAACATACATGGGCGTGGGGTAGCCGCGGGTAGCCGCAGGGTAGCCGCGGGGTGCGCAAAATTTTGGAAAAGTTCATAGTCGTGAAACGTTCAAAAATGCAATAAAAAACAGTTGTAATTTTTCATTCATCATATGAGTCAACTGTCACTCGATTGATTATATTATATATTAAACATTATATTGTTTAGCGCAGTATCAATCGATGTTTTATAGAGGGGTGCGCAGCATCAGTTGACTGATTATAGAGGGGTGCGCAGCTTCAATCGACTGATTATATAGGGGTGCGCAGCATCAGTCGACTGATTTATGGAGGGGTGCGCAGCATCAGTCGACTGATAATAGAGGGGTGCGCAGCATCAGTTTTGATAATAAATGGGTGCGCAGCATCAGTAGACTGATTATAGAGGGGTGCGCAGCATCAGTCGACTGATTATAGAGGAGTGCGCAGCATCAGTCGACTGATTATAGAGGGGTGCGCAGCTTCAGTCGACTGATTATAGAGGGGTGCGCAGCATCAGTCGACTGATTTATAGAGGGGTGCGCAGCATCAGTCGACTGATAATAGATGGGTGCGCAGCATCAGTCGACTGATTATAGATGGGTGCGCAGCATCAGTCGACTGATTATAGAGAGGTGCGCAGCATCAGTCGACTGATTATAGATGTGTTCGCAGCATCAGTCGACTGATTATAGATGTGTGCGCAGCATCAGTCTACTGATTATAGAGGGGTGCGCAGCATCAGTCGACTGATTATAGAGGGGTGCGCAGCATCAGTCGACTGATTATAGAGGGGTGCGCAGCATCAGTCTACTGATTATAGAGGGTTGCGCAGCATCAGTCGACTGATTATAGAGGGGTGCGCAGCATCAGTCTACTGATTATAGAGGGGTGCGCAGTATCAATCGAAGTTTTATTGAGGGGTGTGCAGCATCAGTCGACTGATTATAGAGGGGTGCGCACTGCGCAGCATCAGTCGACTGAGAGGTGCGCAGCATCAGTTCATGGATTATAAAGGTGTGCGCAAAATCAATCGATTTTTTTATTGAGGGGTGCGCAGCAGCACGCATCAGTCGACTGATTTTAGAGGGGTGCGCAGCATTAGTCAACTGATTATAAAGGGGTGCGCAGTATCAATCGATGTTTTATTGAGGGGTGCGCAGTATCAATCGATGTTTTAACATCTTGAACACGTCAAATTTTTTGCACGTCACTCAACCTGGTTCCTTCTAAACCTTTCGAATTTTCAAACGAATGCAAAGCAAGCATTTGAGAAACGCAAGTTTTTGGCGCTTAGTGCCATTAAACCTACTGCCTTCTGATTATGTGTTCAATAAAAGCGGGAACTTTAAAACACAGAATTTTCTGCGCTACGCGCCACTCAACTTGTTCCTTCAAAATATGTTTTGAATGCAGAGTGGGGATTTTGAAAACGCCAAATTTTCGGCGCCACGCGTAACTTTTCCTGATGCTTTAAAAGTATGTTTTGAACTCAGAGCAAGCATTTTGAAAACGCCAAATTTTTTGCGCTACGCGCCACTCATCTTGATGCTATAAAAATGTTTTGAACTCAGAGCAAGCAATTTGAAAACGCCAAATTCTCGGCGCTACGCGCCACTCAACTTGTTCCTTCTAAATGTTTTGAGTGGGGATTTGAAAACGCCAAATTTTCGGTGCTACGCGCCACTCAACCTGTTGCTTAAAAAATAAGTTGTAAACGCAGAGCAAGCATTTTGAAAACGCCAAATTTTCGGTGCTTCGCGCCACTCAACCTGATGCTTTCAAAATATGTTTTGAATGAAAGCGGGAACTTAAAAAATCTGAATTTTCGGCGCCACGCGCCACTCAACCTGATGCCTTCTGAATATGTTTTCAATGAGAGCGAGAACTTGAAAACACCGAATTTTCGGCGCTGCGCGCTACTCAACCTGATGCGTTCTAAATATGGTTTGAAAATAACCGGAAATTTGAAAACGCTGAATTTTCGGTGGTACGCGCTACTCAATATAAGGCCTTATAAACATGTTATAAATGCAAAGCCAATTTTTCATAAAAGGAAATTTGTTCTCTTAAAAGCTCGTATAGGGGGGTGCGCAGGCTTTGGAAACTCGCGGCTACCCGCGCAGAGACCTCACGCCCATGTATGTGTAAGAAACATGTCATTGGGGCTTGGGATTGAATTGTGTTCCGGGTATGCGGTTTTTTTCGTTTTTAGATTATCATTTTTTTACTACATTTTATGATATTGTATTATATTTGAATATATAATTGATTGACGAGTACTTCTTACTTCATTATTAATATATTTTCCATTACACCAAATATGCCATTTCTCTAGTTTAGTATCATAACTTCGATGCTTGTGTGCTTTATGTGCCGGAAGAATATTCAAAGTAACTTTTCAAATAGCAATATTTGTTTGACCTTTCACCAAGACTTACAAGAAAACCTGATTTCTCACTATCAAGCTTGTGTGTTTCTCGTATGTAAGCAATAACGCTAAATTATTCCGATGGGAAATGCTCAATAAAGTCTATTACACTAAAAATAGAATTATAATAAAAATAAATTTTAATCAAAAAAGATGAATTTCGAGAATTTTTTTTCAGCAGAGCAGCCGTTATCGCCGGGCGTTCAGCTACGTCCGAAGCCGTTGAGTCCCACCGCCGAGGAGTTCCAGCCGATCAACACGAGCGATGAGCAGCGTGAGACGGCCAATCGCAGTCCGACTGGTTGGTTATATACAGAGGCGGGCCGCAGGGGGGGGTTTACCCCCCCCCCCACTTTTCAGGGTCGGTGGGTAGCCTACCCCCTCCCCCTAGGCAAAAATTTAGGTCGCCTACCCCCTCCCCCCTACTCGAAATTTTTGAGAAAATCGGCCTCAAAACCTCGATTTTGAAGCTCATTTTTCAAAATTTTCTGGCTGTGAGAATTTTTTTTCGAAGAAACACGTTTTCTGGGTCAATTTTCTTGGTTAAAACCTGAAAAAACCCGGTATATGTGATGTTTATACCCTATAATAGTAGATTTTTTTTAGCAAAAACAAGCGTTTTATGCGGAATTTTTTTTTCTACCCCCCCCCCCTACCCGACCTCCCCCCCCCGCTTTTCGAAAAGGTGGGGTAGGATGGGGTTTTCTGTCGGCTACCCCCACCCCCCCCCCTCACCCCCTGCAAAACGCCAAAAAACCCGGCCCACCCGTGGTTATATATAGAAATTATGAAACGTGAATGGTTTTTGGTTGTGGCGGTACCGGTTGCACTGATGGACGAACCAAAATTTCGAAGAGCGGGGAATTTTCCTAAAGAGGGGAAAAGTGAGCCATTCACCTATACTTTGAAGAACAAACAAAACGTTTTGAAATCACCAAGGAGGGGAGAAGTCCACTTTTCACTCCTATTCTCGTCTGCTAGTGACTGGCCGGTGTTGTGGGATTCAGATTAAGACTACCATTAATGAGCCAAAAGTCATCCCGCTTGTTATGTTCTCCTGGATGCTGTTGTTGTTGTTGTTGCTATTTTCAGCGTTGTTGTTGCTATTGAACAACGTGTTCTGTCAACTTTTTTTGCTCAGTTGTTGTTGTTGCTGAGTTGTTGTTGTTGTTGTTGTCACTCAATTGTTGTTGTTGTTGCTGAGTTGTTGTTGTTGTCATTCAGTTGTTGTTGCTGTTGCAGGCACGGAAATACCGCGTCCCGACAACGTGCCGCAACGAAAGTCCTCCATCTTCATCTCGGCAGAACAGTCGTCCAAGTTGAGTCCACAGCCGATTCATCATCACCCCAGTGTCGAGATCCCCGCACTGGGCAATGCCGATGACTAAGTTGAGTTGAGTTGATGCGTACCGTAGACTATTGAAGTATGTGAGGGTGCCTTCATAGTTCGTTGCCAAAGCAGTTCCAAAATAGTTTTCATTCCTTCGGAATCCGGTGGTAGAAATGGCAGTTTTTTTCAATTTTGCTTCTGACTTAGAAGGCACACTTATGTTACCATGGCGTGGTTGAATATACTTCAGTCATGAAAGCTGTTTCAGGCTCTGAAATTCTCGAGTTCAAGGCACTATGATAGATTTGATAATGATAGAGATAATGATAGCTTTTTTATTTTATTTTTTATTTAATTCATATCACTGGCGCACGAGCTAATCCTTCAAAGGGAGGGGAATTTCCCCGAAGAGGGTGGAATCGGCAGTTTTGATTCCATATTACCTGCACCGTAATATCCTAAAAAAATCTGTTTTTGAAACCGCCAAAGAGGGGGCGCCAATTCCACTTTTCCCTGCTTTTCTCGTCCGCTGGTTGATGGAGTAGGTTTATCATTATCGACTATAAATGGGAGGCCCTGCTGTCATAATCATTTGTTTTTGTTGAGTTATTCTTACCCGTTGAGAAGGTGAAAAGTGATATCTGCTTTTTCTCGTCTCAAAAATGTTTTCTCAAAGGAAACTGTGTTCTGTAAATTCGATAGAATGAGTCTTTACCAATTTTTTTGAAAAAAATATGCTTCATTTAAGCGCAGTTTTCATTTGTTCTTCTTATGTCCCTGATACACAACTTCAACTTATATTTGCTCCTGAAACGGATACATCATACATAACAATCCCAATTATCCATTGTATTGTAATTGTAAGTTCTCTATTCTCTTTAGAAAAATCGGCAAACACTCATAAATTTTCTTAATTTGAGCTATATTTTATTATATATAAGATCTATTGTCTAGATCTATTGGTAATCGTTCATTGTACTATATGATATTGTGATTTTCTCATGTTTTTTGGCATTTTTTGTGTTAACTTGTGTTCAACATGAGAATGGTGAAGAATTTCTATGATGTGAACTAAGTTTTGGTGGTATATTAATATATTGGATATTTTTCAAACTAATTACTTCTGGTTTTCTGCCATTAAACTTGGTTCACCCTCAACAGCATATTTTATTTTTGTTTATTTAGTCAACATATTCGGTTTGTTTTTACTGTTCCTCAATAGATGATACACTGTTGTACATAATGCGTTTAGATGTTATTAGAGTGCTGTATTTTGTGTTCTATTGTTACTCTTTTCGAGTCTTGTTTTAACGCAAATTTTATATGTTTATTTATTCAGTTTGTCTTCAATAAGTGGACTGATAATATATTCATAATGCGTTTATTGCTTCAATATATTATAACGGAAAAAAGAAATATTGTTGTATAGTTTGAATTTGAGGTTAACATGCGCATATTAACACACTTTCAGTGGTTGATTGTGCAAAATTTTACGGATAACATGTCCTGGCTGTTTGTAATGGAAGGTTAATGGAGGAAGAAGTTTAAATTTGTACAACTTTTGAAGAATTCGGAACAATATGATAAAGTTTCCGGATACACGTACTCCGGGCAAAAAAATCAGCACCCTTGGCGCTGTTCTGTGAAATTTTCCTCTACATCGCCGTGAAAATGCAGTTAAATGAGTGGGTATCCTGTGATACTTGAGCCTAAGCTTAGCCTCCAAGGGTAAGCTTAGGATTGATTATCCAGGCGTTTCCTCGATCACCATTTTATTTGTTCCTTCTATTTTGTTCTGGTCTTGTGCTTGTATCTGCCTCTATGTAGCCCTATTATCCGGTTATGACTCGTTTATGGACTGGAATATACTTCCACTTTTGTCGAACTTTCTGTAAAAAAATTATAATGATATGTTTCCAGTCTGAATAGAGTACTGATCCGATACATGGATTATAACTACTAACTAGAACGTTGTGAATATTTATCATGGTTTCCACTTTTGTCTAGCAGAAAATCAGCTGGAACTTTACATATAGGTGATGACATCTCAGCTAATATTTAGACGGCAACTTTTTCGCTTGGGGACCTGTCGGACAGCAAGTCATTATTTTCTGAAAAAGCGAATTTAGAAAAATTTCTAACAAATTACGTGTTTTCCGATCTGTTCACAAAAAAACATTTGTCTTATGAGTATTAGCGTTCATCATCTATAGTCCAAAATGAATTACGGATCCAACAAAGATGTTTCATTTGTGCCATTTTTGTCGATGCAATAATCGTTTCATAATTTTTCCAAGTTGTACTCCACGATTTCTCAAAACGTTGACATAAAATGGAAGAGAAATGATTAGTCACTCATGTGAGACTGAAATTTTCTGAATAACTCATATACTTCATGTATAACTCATATAATTAAGAAACGAATAGTGCATCGACAAAAATTTTACAAACAAAACATTTTTGCGGGAACAGTAATTCATTCGGGATCATATATAACATATTCGATCCATATGTGATTTCTATATTTTCTGACGTCATGTTCGCTTCGTCCTGTTCACGTTTTACCATGGAATAAACTACCAGGCTGTCTTGGATTTGGTATTTCAGTGCAAAAAATCATCTTGAACTTCGACTCCATCTTTTCACAGTGAATACCTTGCAGTTTGTTATACGAAAATATAAGAAACACAAACATATGTAGGTAATAGGTACTAGGAAGTCACCCTAGGATAAAAAAAATTTGCTTGTTCTTCGTCACTTAAACCCACCGGCGGACGAGCCCAAACCTCCAAAGGGAGGGAAATATTTCAAAGACGGGAAATTGGCAGAATTTAGTTTATTTTATCAACACCTTGAGTAAAAAAGTTTTTTTCTTGAAAAAGCCAAAGAGGAGGGAATTACACTCTTCCCCTCCCCCCTTCTCGTCCGCTACTGCTTGATCCTTGATCATACAAGGCACGTTAATACCCTATTAGAATGGTGTTTTTCGTAGTGGCCAGAGAAATTGAATAAACCTAGAATATATAGACGTGGATAGTTTAAGCAACAGTTAGTCAGATCTGTGTCTCCTACCGCGTTTTGATCCTAAGACCTCTAGATCACCGGTCAGGTTCGCTAACCACCAGGCGACAATATGATGGCGCGCATTCGAAATTCAGTCTCCTATTCAATTCATGTAGAATGCTATATAGCCGATCCAGGGTTTCTTGTTTGGACAACGTACGAGGACGATATTTGGACAACATACGAGGACGATCTTTGGACAACATATGAGGACGATATTTGGACAACATACGAGGACGATCTTCAGACAACATACGAGGGCGATCTTTGGACAACATACGTGGACGATCTTTAGACAACATACGAGGACGATCTTTGGACAACATACGAGGACGATCTTTGCACAACATACGAGTACGATCTTTGGACAACATACGAGGACGATCTTTATACAACATACGAGGACGATGTTTGGACAACATACGAGGCCGATCTTTGGACAACATACGAGGACGATCTTTGGACAACATCAGAAAACTGCGCTTAATTCATGGGCATACGTGCGTTACCGGCTCTCAAAATTAAGTTCTGGTAACAGAAAAACCCGACCAAGCTATAGATATAAGCTGCTGACGAGTCATCCACGTTTCAACATACATGTATAAGGTACATAATGTTGTATGTAAGTCATGAGCTAACCTGTGCCACATGCAATAATCTGCCGCACAACTTGTTTATATCGTTGTGACTGGCTTTGGCACATACAGTATTAGCACTTGAATGAACAATCGTGGGGACGGTTACTATATCTCACTCAAGTCGGGCCAGTATGTTGGTTGAACTGAGTCTTATATACAGTATCATATGTATAGCATGATTGATAAATTAGGAGGCTTAATGCACAGCATATTATCGTTTTTTATTCTTCTAATCAAATACCTGAACTATAAATGTTTACACCAACGTACGAGAATGAGTGGAAAATGTGGGATTCCTTCCTTGACGTTTTCAGAAAGTTGCATTTTTTCCCTAAGGTGTAGGTAAAAAATGGCCTGAAAACTGAGCATTCCCCCATTTTTTGCCTAAATTATCCTCCCATTGGAGGGGAAATAGCTCGACCGCCAGTGCTTTGGCACATATATTATCACTTGAATGAAGAACGATCATGGGGACTGTCACTAAAGCACAATCAGTTGATTAGGAAACTAAGTTTTGAATGCGCGCCTTTTGTTGTTTCCTTTGTTTTTGTAAGTCTTCCATGCGATTGGCGGACGAGCCATACCTTCAAAGGAAGGGGATTCCGTCAAAGAGGATGGATTGTTCACTGATTTTGTTAATTTGTCGTAAGCTTGTTTGAAGTTCATATAGCTCGTTCGATATAACCGAAAAATAAATCCTGACGTGACGAGTTGCTCTGGGGTTTCTGCCATTGTCCGTCCGTATATTCGATTCTCTGTCCACTACGAAAACACCAATCTGAATGGTGTTAGTTTGCCTTGATGGCTTCAGTTAATGAAAAGGTCCAAGTAGAAAAATCAAATGTGCCTGTACCTATACTGCTCATGCTTGGTTATGTAAAAAAAACTAGTAGGATTTACAACCCATGCGTAAGATTTTTTCAGTGTTAGTTGCAAACTAGATTTTGAGTTTTGAAAATGGCTTAAAATAAAGCACATTTTTCCTGAAGTGCTTCTATCTTCAGTAAAAAAACCCGTGAGTCTAATACTTTTATGCATTTTTTTATTGAGTACGTACATACTTGCCTATTTTCTCGATGAGATTAGCGCTGAAAATTTCCCAAGTCAGATTATTCTCCTTCAACAATGACTGGAACTTTAACGACGTATTGCATAATGAAACACGAGCAGTATATAAATGTCTACATCTAATCTAGTCTATTTCTAATGGTCTGTTTACGTTCTAATTATCATCAATCAGCGAATGCTTGACTGAACGAGAAATGCCGTTGCAATTTAACGTCCCCACAGCGGCTCATAAACAAAATATATTAGCAGGTTCTGAGCGGGGAAGTGTTGCATTGCTAAAAATCACAGTTTTTTATAACAAATATTACGGTTATAGCTTGGTCAGGGTTTCTTGTTTAAAATATCGAAAATCAGTTTTGTGTGTCAGTTACGAAAGTATGCAATGAATTGAGCGCGGTTTTCGTACGTTGTCCAATAACTCACTCACTCACTCACTCACTCACTCACTCACATCATTCACTCACTCCCTTTATCACTCACTCACTCACTCACTCACTCACTCACTCACTCACTCACTCACTCACTCACTCACTCACTCACATCATTCACTCACTCCCTTTATCACTCAGTCACTCACTCACTCACTCACTCATTCACTCACTCACTCACTCACTCACTCACTCACTCACTCACTCACTCACTCACTCAACCACTCACTCACTTACTCACTCACTGACTCACATCATTCACTCACTCACTCACTCACTCACTCACTCACTCACTCACTCACTCACTCACTCACTCACTCACTCACTCACTCACTCACTCACTCACCCACTCACTCACTCACTCACTCACTCACTCACTCGCTCCATCACTCACTCCATCACTCACTCCATCACTCACTCCATCACTCACTCACTCACTCACTCACTCACTCACTCACTCACTCACTCACTCACTCACTCACTCACTCACTCACTCACTCACTCACTCACTCACTCACTCACTCACTCACTCACTCACTCACTCACTCACTCACTCACTCTCAATCACCAACTCACTCACTCACTCGCTCGCTCACTCACTCACTCACTCACTCACTCACTCACTCACTCACTCACTCACTCACTCACTCACTCACTCACTCTCACTCTCACTCACTCACTCACTCACTCTCACTCAAAAGCTAGTTCACTGTTGGGCAAAATTTTATTTGCTGACCATTTGAACCGGGCCGGGAGTACACAGTGAAATATTAAAACAGTAATGGTGATAAACCAAAAAAATGAACAAAAACGTACAAAGTTATTTACAAAATAAATCACCACCATAGCAAATTATCACAGAATAGCTCAGATGAAGGAAGGCTCACAAATATTTGTATGTTTTTCAAAACCTGAATTAATTTTCAGTAAAGTTTTTTTCACGAAATCTCTTCAAGTTTCTTAAAAATTGCAGGTTTTGAAAAAAAAACTTCACGGCTGTTATTAAAAATTTTATTTTTGACAAAGAAGTCGGTAACAATTAATTAACGATTGTATGCACCGGTTTAATGCATCTGTTTTATTCAACAAAATCAATAACAATGTGACATTTTATACATTTGAACCGGGTGGATTTTACAATAAATATTTTCAATAAAATGATACAATCACGCGACAAAAGTCTTGAAAACCATAGGAAGTCATCGTTTTCTTGAAGAATTTGTTAATTAAATCTGCTGTGTATGATTTCATAAACTTAGAAGTTAAGTCATATTTTGTCATCTCACGTGATAAAAGTTTGTGAAACACGGCACTTTTCAAAATTTTTGTCGCATGCCATTTTTCACTTAAAAATGATTGGACAAGACTGAAAAATGAATGACATGGAAATTAATAGTTCCAGCACCAAATGAGAGAAAATTCATAAATCATATAAAAAGATAACTTTCTGCGTAATGTATAAAAATAACCAAATCGGATCCGGCCTCTACACTTTGTGAAATGCAGCCATTGATGAAAAACCAAAAACATGAAATTTATTAATTTTGAAATATCGACAAACTCCGTGAAACCAGGTCAGAACACTACGCTAAAACGTTAGAAGCTATGTTTTTCGTTTCATGGAAAATCCATATAATATCTGACAAGTGCTTTTTTCAGTCAGTCAGTCAGTCAGTCAGTCGGTCAGTCAGTCAGTCAATCAGTCAGTCAGTCAGTCAGTCAGTCAGTCAGTCACGCTACGTTGTCCATTTGTTTTTCGGTACTTTAAAGATTTTCAGTCATCAATTGACATAGAAGACTGTTAAACTGACAGACTGACAATTGACTGATAAATTCACTGACTGACAGAGACTGACAGACTGCTAGATTGCGACAGACTGACACACTGACTGACTGACTGCTTTACTGACAGACACGAAATAAAACATAAGAACAGAAGGAAATTGTGGCCTATAGTTTGAGTTCCTGAAGATATGCGTGATATAGTACAAACAAATTCATCTTCTAGCATGGTCAATTGATTAGGATACTGGAATTGAATCACACCTGTCCCAGCTGTGGGTTTTTAGCCACAGTCCGGGGGGGGGGGGGGGGTGTAGACTGTGGCTAAAAACGGACTGTGCTTAAATTTACTGTGGCTAAACGGTACTGTAGCTAAAGAGGAATCGGACTGTGCTTGAATGGTACTGTGGCTAAACGGTACTGTGGCTAAAGAGGAATCGGACTGTCCCTAAAACCACTCACGTACACAGTCTACCCCCCCCCCCACCCCGGGGCCCGGACTGTGGCTAAAAACCCACAGCTGGGACAGGTGTGATTTGAATGTGGACTATTTTCTATTTTACTCGAATATGTATGGAAAGTCATACAAAAAGTGAAAAATGGCACGTTTTCACATTCAGTCGTCGCCTAAGCAATTGAGATAGTTAGATGAATAGAACAGCACTGAAACACTGAAACACTGAATATTTAATTCAATCTTCACCATGCACCGAAAATTTCTACGCTATGTACGTGAATAACGAAAATGTTAAACCCTCTGAAGGAATCTATCACAACATGAAGGGACAGTTTTGAGTGAAAATGTCCATTTTAATACTTCTGTTATTTTCTCATATTTATTTCAGTCAGAACTGCCCGTATTTTTAGCGTGAAATTTACATAAGTAAAAACTACTAAAAGAATTCGAATACTATTTAGGCAAGTGAGTGAAAAAAAACACTGATCCACTACACGCGGGTTTCATTTCGACATGCAACGAATTTCATGTTCACTGAAACCAGATGGAAGTGCATATTAGTTCCCAGTTTCGGCGATAACGAAAACAAAACTCGCGTTTCGAAACTTTCTATCCGATATTTTTTATTTCCGAATCTTTCTATCCGATATTATAATTACCAAACTAAATAATCGGTTAATAGCAGAAATATGAAAAATCTGATTTCTGGTGACCTTCTGGATATTACGAAAATGAAAAATTTCGGCTAACTACCGAAATTATCACATGCCGGTTAGTTCCGGGAATATGAAATTTTTGTGAATTACCGAAATATGACATCTCGGTTTCTACCGATATATGCAAATTCGGTGATTAACCGAAATATGACATCTCGGTTTCTACCGAAATAAGAAAATTCAGTGAATAACCGAAATCTGACTTCTCGGTTTCTACCGAAATATGAAATTTCAGCGAATTACCGAAATATGACATCTTGGTTTCTACCGAAATATGAAATTTCGGCGAGTTACCGAAATATGACGGGCGCCGTTTCGCTGGTGGTGCTGGGCATGGTGCTGGTGGTGGTGGTGGCTGTAATAGTGCATAGCGTGAAACATTAGGTTAAACTGAAAGTAAAGTGATTTGAAACCGGCTATACCATGATATAATAGCTGGTTTATTGTTACTGCGTGAGGGCTTGCATTGCCCCTGCGCACATGTGAAACATTATTGAAACTTTGGCAGCAGTGTTACTACAGCAGTGTTGTTACAGAACTGACTTATTTTCTTGCTTAGAAACTTTAAGCTGCATTGGTGAATTTCAATATGAAAACTGAATGGGTTGAGTTTTGAAATGAGTAAAAAATCACCTATAAAACTGGCAA
The DNA here is from genome assembly GCA_964036265.1 of Daptonema setosum. NCBI lineage: Eukaryota > Metazoa > Nematoda > Chromadorea > Monhysterida > Xyalidae > Daptonema > Daptonema setosum. The sequence goes on from OZ038443.1 coordinate 7,913,382, forward strand.
TGATGTTTCTTATGTAAGCAGGAACAATGCAAGGCCATGCGCAGTAACAACAAACCAGCCATAGCCTAGAAGTTTACATAAAGTCACCGTGTTAGCCGAAAAGTTGAAATCGTGCAAACTATACTAGAAGGTTATCACCCGTTTTATAATCTAATACACTTTCGAAAACATGCAATAAGTTATCCACTAATGAACCGGGAGAAAAAAACATACTGTAAACACCGGGAATTTTAGATCGATTGTAAAAATGGGAAACGACTGGATAATGAGGAAATTTTGAAGAAATATTACATAATCTTCACAATGCAGTAACAATAAAGAAAATGGGACACATTTAGCCTTATCAATCAATAGGAGACATTGTCGGCCTCAAGGTCCAACAAACTATCACATTTAACTTCGAAACAAACATATGTAAAATTAATATAACCTTGATGGGAGAAAATGACTCGTTCCAATAAAATCCCAACTAACGTGATGATTATTCGGGTGGGTGAAAAGTTCCATAGTCGGCTATCCAGAAAATTGACTAAGTTACATACTGTAGTATAATAAATATTATAATACATTTCCACACTATATTCTTATCACCATCTTTACTCTCAACCCTATAATCATAATTCCTAAAGCGAATTCCTAAAAAAGTTTGCAAATTCTAAAGAAAATTCAGCCACTCTTCTGAAACAATGAAGAGACACCCAACACGTCCATACTTATCACATTTGATTAGAGGACGGAATTTGAATGCGCGCATTTTTTTCTCGGTGAATTTCAAAGATTAGAAGGAGTTGAGACTAGCACTAGGAGTGACTAGGACTAGGAGTGACTGAGACTAGGAATGACTAGGCGTGTTGCAGTAATATCTTAGCACATGTTAGTACGAAGTTAAAAGGAACGGCTGGCATTCAAACTCAGTTGCCTAACCAATTGAGATGACTGAAAGTAGCATCTTAAATGTCTTAACTTTCCGTCATATCCGTGATTTTTTTCGGATGAAGCATGGTGCTAAAAAACTTTTCGTCATCAGAAACACCGCAAATAATTGCCAAAAGTGAAAACAGGTCACTTTTCGTCAACACCTAAATAATGTCTATTAAGTGCCGATATTAAGAAAAATATAGAAAATAAAATAAAAAACACACAAAAAAACAAAAAAAACTATTTTTCATCAAAACATCTCAAGTCCTGTCCACGCGTCTGTACGTTTCCGTCACATCACAACAAACGCGAAATTTAGGTAACATCAAAAAATTGAAAAAAAATATTAATTTTCAT
>OZ038443.1:7914856-7929856 GCA_964036265.1 Daptonema setosum
ACACACAAAAAAACAAAAAAAACTATTTTTCATCAAAACATCTCAAGTCCTGTCCACGCGTCTGTACGTTTCCGTCACATCACAACAAACGCGAAATTTAGGTAACATCAAAAAATTGAAAAAAATATTAATTTTCATCTGATCAATCCCTATCCACGCGTCGGTACGTTTCCGTCACTACGAAAGCCGGATTAGACGTACCCAGATTCTGCCGTGCCGCCGGCGAATACGAGTTGCCGTTCTCCGACGCCGCCTTGGCCGCCGCTGCCGCCGCTTCTTTGGCTTCCTTCTTCTCGTAGTTTTTATGTTGGATTCCCAGGTCTTTGAGATCGATCATGTCGAGTTTCATCAGTTTCCAGATGGGATTCCGGCCGAGTTGGAGAAAGTACAGATTCTGATCCATCTGATCCATGTATCGCGTCCAGTTCTTCTTCTGGACGAAACCGCAGGCAATGATCATGGCGCAGCCGATCGCTAGAACCGTGAGTGCCGTGAGTGAGTGAGTGAGTGAGTGAGTGGTTGAGTGAGTGTTTGAGTGAGTGAGTGAGTGAGTGAGTGAGTGAGTGAGTGAGTGAGTGAGTGAGTGAGTGAGTGAGTGAGTGAGTGAGTGAGTGAGTGAGTGAGTGAGTGAGTGAGTGAGTGAGTGAGTGAGTGAGTGAGTGAGTGAGTGAGTGAGTGAGTGAGTGAGTGAGTGAGTGAGTGAGTGAGTGAGTGAGTGAGTGAGTGAGTGAGTGAGTGAGTGAGTGAGTGAGTGAGTGAGTGAGTTAGTTAGTGAGTGAGTTAGTGAGTGAGTGAGTGAGTGAGTGAGTGAGTGAGTGAGTGAGTGAGTGAGTGAGTGAGTGAGTGAGTGAGTGAGTGAGTCAGTGAGTGAGTGAGTGAGTGAGTGAGTCAGTGAGTGAGTGAGTGAGTGAGTGAGTGAGTGAGTGAGTGAGTGAGTGAGTGAGTGAGTGAGTGAGTGAGTGAGTGAGTGAGTGAGTGAGTGAGTGAGTGAGTGAGTGAGTGAGTGAGTGAGTGAGTGAGTGAGTGAGTGAGTGAGTGAGTGAGTGAGTGAGTGAGTGATTGAGTGAGTGGGTGAATGAGTGGCCGACTGACTGACTGACTGACTGACTGACTGACTGACTGACTGACTGACCATCATGTGTGCTGGATGTGAGTTATAATTCCGTTTAGGTGTATGCTCCTCCATCTCAAGATTCTCTGCGGCCGGATTCGTATATGAAGTCTCTATGGTCAACTTTCGGAAATTCGTTTCGTCCATCGTGAAAATATTTATTGCGTTGGAATGTGATCTTAAATTGTTTTATTTTCCTGAAAATAAAATGGATTTATTGGTTTGAATGTTCCAAAAATAAAAACAAATGACAAATTCCATGCACAACATTTTTATTTCATTATGATCAGCTGATGTCAGCTTGCTCAGCTAAGCAAACCTAAAGCGACTGCCGAACAAACTGCAATGCAATGCAATAAAAAAACCTGTAAAATGACATAAATGCACCTACATATGTACATAGTGGGTAACAGATGTCGGGCATGTGATATTGACATTGACATTAAAACATTAAAACATTGACATTGCTTGGTGATTGGTCAGATATGTATTTTGTTATCAAAAACATTATCATATAAAGTCGTGTTTTATACAATAGAAGTAAAGGTTTCAAAAAATTTTGAAATGGTGTTTCGACCAGGTAATAAGACACCGAGGTAGAAGAAGGGTCTTGAGGTAATGTATGATGTGAATTTGAATCATTCCGCTTTTTGGCACTCTGCAACTGTTTTTCAATGTACTCTAGTGAGTTGGAGAATATTATTTGAACACTGGTACGACTTTTTTAAACATGCGCCAACTTAAGAGGTTTTAAAATGCTAAACTTCTAGTCTCTGTCTGCGAAAAATCACACATGACATGGTATAGTCTGAAAAACAGCAGGAATATGGCGGGCGTTTGAGTACAATTTGAGTCTCTCACACTAGTGAATGAGAAGGGAGGGAAAAGTGGAATTCCCCCTCTTTGGCGTTTTCAAAATTTAGAGTTTGTTCCCTAAGGTGTGGAGGTAAAATGGTCGGAAAATTGCCCAATCCCCCCTCTTTCACGAAACTCCCCTGCCTTTGGGAAAATAGCTCGTCCGCTAGTGGTCTCCCAAGCGATGGTGAACCTATGTATAACTGAGGTTCGAATATTTCGCGACAGTTTTCCGGGACATTGTCGGGACAGTTTTTTTGTAAAAAAAATTTCAAACACACTATTTTTTGTTTGTTTTTTGCAACATTTAAGACAGGCACATTAATTTCAATTTTTTTATTTTTAGATGTGTGGCAAAAGTCTTAGAAAAAAATCCGTGAATTTGTCGCTTTTGTCGCGAAATATTCGAACCTCAGTTATAGTACTGTGAACAATATTCATGAAAGTTCGATAATCGGAAATCGTATAACAGGATAATGAAAAATTTCATACGGCTCATTGCATTCGAATCAGTATACAAAATTGTCGACCAGAAAATACAAGAAATGGGAATTTTCAAGTGTTTTAACAACTAGGCGATTTCGCTGGAGACTAAAAGAAGAATGGAATTTAATTCGGAGACGGAATGCGTTTAAAGGAATTTAAAAGGTTCAAAGACAACGTGAATTTTTTATTCTGTTAATTCTTGTATGCACTCCTGGTCTGCGAATTTTTTCCTGGAAATCAAGGAGCAAGTTTTTCGGCGGAAGATTTTCGACAAAAATACTGAAACATTGTTTTTTCTCTGTCTGTGTGTTCCTAACCAATAACAGACAACAAATTCCAAAAATAGCGTCACAGCTGTAGCTGGTACTAGCCGACGAGAAGGGGAGGAAAAAGGTGGAATTCCCCTCTCTTTGGCAGTTTTAAAAATATAGTTTGTTCCTTAAGGTGTATGTAGGTGAAATGACTTTATTTCTGTCAATTCCCCCCTTCTTGGGAAAAATTCCCTCCCTTTGGAGGTTTGGCTCGTCCGCCAGTGCTAGCCGGGAAAACAGAACTACTGAGTACAATTGATTTTCCCTAGAGGAAGAGTTGGGTTGGAGACGGGCGTTCAGCGTTTTCCTTTCAGCCTATTTCGTTGTAAAACCTGCTTTAAGAATCACTTTAGAATATTTGGCTGAGAACCATCTTTATTCTGTCAATGATGACTGAGAAAATTCACTTGGTATGGTTGTTCAAGATACATACATACAGTGCAATTATTGGGTTGCGACTTTTTGCTGGGACAATTGATGTAAAACCTTTCTCTCACGCCCGAATAGTGTGCACGTCTGTCCGTTCAATACGGGTGAATTGAATCGGCATGATCCCAACTAGCTTCTTCAGTCAATAAAAAACACAATTTTTCGTTCAAACATGACCTTAAGTGACATCAATTTGAGAGTGAGAGAAAGCTTTTACGAAAAAAATGTCCAAGAAATGAGTCTTAATCAAATAAGTGGAGTAAATCTGGATATGCAAATATTATATGAACCCGTTACATAATTTTTCACTGAATCAGACTGGCCATCAAATGAAGCCGTATGTTGTTTCTGCAAGCAAAAATGTTGCCCAAAACGTCTGATAGTGAAACATCACTAGCCTCAACTCAGTTTACACCATACAACACAGTATAGCATGGTGTGATGATGATTGATGTGCGTGTTAGCGCTGAATGCCTGTTGTTTCATTATCAGACGTTTTGGGCATTGTTTATGCTTGCAGAAACAACATATGGGCTTTGCAACATGTTGTCTAAATGTCGTGTAAAAATGGATTTTTGTAACAAGAGCCTTCCAAATAACAATAAACCCTAGAACGCTGTTCAAGGGCATCAGTCTTGCAATATGACAATATCGTGCTTGTAATGTGACACAGAATCTGATGCCTGAATCTGGAATTTCTGTTGTTATGCCCGTCCGTTCTCTCTGACCACTAGCGTACGAGAAGGGGTGGGAACAGTGGAATTCCCCTTTCTTTGGTGCTTTCAAAGAGAATAATTTGTTCCCTGAGGTGTGGGTAAAATGGCCTGAAAACGGTCGATTACCCCTCTTTGACGAAAATTTCCTCCCTTTGGACATTCGGCTCGTTAGATACCACTGGCGAAGAACTGTGAGAGAGAGGGTAATTGGCAGTGTTTAGGCCATTTTACACCTTAGGGAACCACTTCTACTTTTTGAAAACGCCAAAAAGGGGGGGGGGGAATTCCACTTTTCTGATCTTCCCTCGTCCGCTAGTGGTAGGTACATACATACATTTGTACATGTTTGTACGAATGTGGGATATGTCCATATATGTATGTATGTACGCCTTTGCCAATGAAAGTACACCTGGTGCAGGCCCAATGGCGCCTGGTCCCTGGTAACGCCGTTAGCGGACAAGAAGGGATGGGAAAAGTGGAATTCCCCCTCTCTTTGGCATTTTCAAAAACTATTATTTGTTCCATAAGGTGCAGGTAGAATGGCCTAATTTCTGTCAATTCCCCCCTTTTTGGGAAGATTCCTCACCCTTTGGGGGTTTTGCTCGTCCGCCAATGACGCTAAAGCATGACGGATAGAGCTGCATTAGCGGAAGAGAAAAGGTTGGAATAGCGGAAGAGAAAAAGTAGGAATAGTGGTTTCTGGGGTAGGGAATAGTGGAAATTCATTTGTTCCCTTTGTTGGAGAAAATAATTGAATTTTCACATTATTAAACCGTCATATTACAATGTTCACACCGCACCATGTGGATAGAGCAATGCACTGCACTACATACAAAAATAGGTCGTTACTATTCTGGGTTTATGAGGCAGATCGATGCGACAGGATTATAAGTCTTACTAAACTCTTTTAGCCAAAAATTATCTTTCGAGCATGCAAATTCAGTCTCCTTATCAATTGAGAACTCTATACAAACAGCATTCATTTTGCGCACTCAGCTTCATACTAGAGCGATCATATGGAGTGCAATACGTAACGCATTGGAAATGGCTAAGCAACGAAAAAAATAAATACGTTGACGAACTATCATTCCATGACTTTTTCCACATTTCGATACCGGGCATGACTCAGCTCCGACTTCCGAGTAATTATTCAAATCAAGCACTCAGCTTCATACTGAAGCGATCATAATGAGTGCAATAAGTGACGCATTGAAAAAGGCTAGGCAAAGAAACAAAATTAAATACGTTGACGAACTATCATTCCATATCTTTCATAACATTTCGATACTGGGCATGACTCAGCTCCGAGTAAATAAATGGGGGAAATGTAAATAACATAGCAACGGGCCACATTTCCGGAATTTACCTGAATGATGACGGAATTTCTATGAAAAATAGGTACATGAAAATAAGTGGCTTTTACAAATCGAAAACTTTTGTAAAACATTTTTAAAACACACGCACATTTACATGTATTTAGTCAGGGTTTCTTGTTGTCAATTGATGAACTCCTTCATGTTGTCCAATTATTATGATAAGGAAAGCGATTTCTTTGTCCAAAATGTTTATAGTACAAAAATTGACGTTCGGACAACATACGAACGTTGCGTCTAATTGAAATTGCATGTGGTAAAAAGTTCATAAAATTTTTTTTTTATTTCTTTCATAGTAAGAAATTTTGACAAAGCTGAAATGAAATGATAACTAAATAGCATGAATTTTTCTAGTTCCGATAACATCAATATTTCATCAATTGTCAATGAAAACATTCGGTAAAGACACATAGCAACGCGGGGCATCGGCAGAATCCGGTGTCTACCAGATATTTCCACTCCGTGGTGTGCCCTGGACATGCCACCAATAATAGGCACCTATTTTTTTACAGGTGGACCAAAACTGTAAATTTTGGCTGACATACTTCATACAGTGTGTACATATATGTAGTTACTGCTGGTTTGACCCATGCCTTGATGATAACTTTGCATTCTCAGTTGATTATGAGACTGAATTATAAAAAGACCCGATTTCAGTATCTACCTGTTATTTCCAGGTAAGAAAGAGCCATAAAACGAATTTGAAATAGAATATATTCGACGATTCATCTACCTGGCATATTCATTTCGGCGTGTACCACGCCACGACCATGCCACCAATTAATGGCACCTTTTTTACAGGTGGACTAGAACCATAAACAGAAGACAATGCGTGCACATGTATGTAGTAACTATACTGGTTTGAACCAGGTCAGGATAAAAATATAGCAATTTCAAATGATTAGGGGGCTGAATTTGGAACAAACCAATTTTTCACTAATAGCAAGATATTTCGAAGTATTTAGATTTATCATTAGAAATCTTGTACCTTGGGAGTTTGGGACATCATGGCATATGTAGCGGACGAGAAGGGGTGGGAAAAGTGGAATTACCCCCTCTTTGGAAGTTTCAAAAAGTATAGTTTTTTTCACTTAAGGTGTAGGTAAAACAACCAAATTTCAGCCAATTCCCCCCTCTTTGACAAAATTTCCCTGCTTTTGGAGTATGACTCACAGGTAAAAGCCAGTTAGAAACCAACTGACATAAATGCATGCCATTGCCCTGGAACCAAATGGCGCTTAAAGGTACATTCACATACATACACCTACATGCATACTGGCGGACGAGCCAAACCTCCAAAGGGAGGGGAATCACCCCCAAGAAGGAGGAATCGGCAGAAACCAGGTCATTTTACCTACACCTTTAGGAACAAACTCAAGTTTTTGAAACAACCAAAGAGGGGGAATTCCACTTTTCCCACCCTTTCTCGTCCGCTCGTGTACATGCCATGAAAACCAAATAAACGACCGGATATCACAGTGGCTGGATATTTCTGGATTTTTCTATGGTTCGGTTCTGAATAATAGCTCATAAAAGTAGTTAAGGATATGTAGCATTTACTCTTGGCAATATGATGATAAAAATAAAAATAGTAATTTGTAATAATAATATGATGATGATAAAAATAACAATAATAATTTGTAATAATAATATGATGATGATAAAAATAACAATAATAATTTTAAATAATAATACACGTAGCAATATGGTTGTAGAAATAAGAAGGTCACAGATGTTGATGGCAGGTTGGGCATGTGAATTTCAGAATTATCAAGGGACGGACGTTAGTTCGTTCCCTTAATATGGTTTGATAGAGATCACCTTTTTGAAGATAATTTTAGGAGAATGATTCTGTGGAAATCTTTGAAAATTTCGAATCTCTATTTTGTTCGAAGATGGTGGGTTTTTTCTCCTATCTGACTGCGAGTAACGTTACAACTTCAGCGTTTTTGAATTCTCTACAGTTACTTTGTTTGACCATATTTCAAAGAAACTTCGAATCGAAAATATGTCTACAAAATTCATCCACTAATTTGATCACAATGCCACACTGGCGGACGAGCTAACCCTCCGAAGGGAGGGAATTTTGTCAAACAGGGGGGAATTTGCAGAACTTTTACCTACACCTTAGGGAACAAATACTTCCATTTCAAAACGCCAAAGACGGGGGAATTCCACTTTTCCCTCTCTTTCTTGTCGCTAGTGGCTCACCATTACACTAACGTGATGACAATGTCATACGGCAGCTCAAACAGAAAATCGTCCAATATGTAAAGTATAAACTCTCATTTTCCCAGCGAATTAACGCCAAATTTTTCTTGTTATCACGCCGATTATGCATTATTATCACCGCGATTTGCGCTGAGCACACACTTTAGCAGTCGCTGATTATAAAAATGACTACAAAACGCGCGTTCATCAGAGTCGTTTTGGGATAATCTCAAAAAAATTGCGCTGTAAAACTTTCAAAAACACAGTTAGGACAGAGATAAATTGCAGAAACGTGTGCCGAGTGTTTTTCAGTTAAAAAAGTTTCAAAATTTTGCGAAACAACTTTTCGCTGATATGAAACTGACTATGACAGGTAAAAATGCCGTGTTTTTCGCGACTGTTCACAGCGCTGATAACGAATTGAAATCGTCTCAAATACGGATTGAAAATGATTTTTTAACAGCAAAAACATTTTTGATAAAAGAATGCTTTATTATTAATTGATCTGAAGATTGTCTTTGATGTTTCATATTAGTGATTTTTAAAATCATATTTTGTGATTTTTTGCTAACCTATAACTCGAGGGTGGCACTGATTGTCTTGCATAAATCTAGGCGTTCTTGGCAAAGTCTTCTTTTAGGGGATTTTAATTTGCGATTGTTAAAATTTCAAAATATTGTTATTATTTGAAAATTACAAGTATGTATAAAGGACAAATTATCCAGTGATTATACCAATCTGTGCCTGATATATACTGGCGGACAAGCTAATCCTCTAAACGGATGGAAAACTCGTCAGAGAAGGCGAAAATCGCAGTTTGCAGGCCATTTTTACCTAAACCTTAAGAAACAAATTCTACTTGTTGAAAATCCCAAAGAGTGGGGAATTCCACTTTTCCCGCCCCTCCTCGTCCGCTAGTGCGGCTGTGGTACATTTGTCATTTATGTAACGAGTAATGAGATACGACATCGTATGTCGGTGTCTTTTATACCATTTCCGTGTAAGGCATTATTATGTAACCCCAGCAAGGCACTGGCGGACGAGCCAAACCTCCAATAGGAGGGGAATCATCATAAAGAGGGGGTATTTGCAGAAATTAAGCCATTTTATTTATACCTTGGAGAACAAACTCTACTTTAAAAAAATCCCAATAAGGGGGAATTCAACTTTTCCCTTCATTTCTCGTCCGTTAGTGCAACCAGGGTTTCTTATTACTCAACGAAAAAATTTGAGCTCGCAATTAGAGTTAAATTCTGGTTATAACGTCAATTTGCGTTGCGAAAGTTTCGCGGAAGAAAATTTCGCATGATTTTTTTTACTTGCGCACGTTGCGAATAATTCATGGTATACATATATGTGGTAACCGACTCATGAAAATAATTTTCCATTGGTCTAAGGTCCAATAGTCTAAGGTCTATACCATTGAGTTCCGGGGTACAGGTTTCCTTGACTTTCAATGGTACAGTCTGGCACAGTCTTATCATAAGGTACATACAAATGTAATGTAATGTATGTTGACAGCATTGATGCGATAACATGTTAACCGATTGGCTTGTGCCGGTCAAAAGTTTGCCGAGTTTTTTTGTCGAGGTTTTTCTCAACGAGTTTTTACCAATCGAGTTCGAGTGTGCATTAACTTGATCAGGACAGGGTTTCTTGTTATCAAAGTTGAAAAAAAACAATGAGTAACGAGAATTTCTGGAAAGGATTTACAACCAAGTTATGTGGCTTCTTTATCTGAAGCGCTGAAGGAACAGAACAACAATTCACAACTTATAACTGTCTGTTACAAACAACTGAAATGACTTTATGCATGCTTTTAATATCTTTCATGATCAGACATTTTGAGAAAAAACATTTTGGGAAAATCTCTATCTCCAATCTCTACTGAAAAATAAATAACCCGCCCCATGATAGCGAGTCTGCTGAATAAAATTAATCACTAAATCTATGTACGAGTGGATAACAACGACTTTAGTGCATAATTATCCGAGATATGCACTTAACTTGGTATGCTAATGCTATGGTAAGGGATTAACATGATCTGGTTTTCAACCCCTAGTCTACATATCACCATCTTCATAATCAGCTCGCGCAAAATCAGAAATTAATCAGGATAAAACAATGCACAGTTTGATAAGTAAAAGTCCGTATAGCTAGTTATGTCTTGATTTACCATTTCAATGAAAACACCTACATACTGTAGATGTATGCTGATATTTTTTTCAATGAAAACACCTATGTATTCTGATAAACTTTTTCAATAAAAATCAAGGTTTTTCCTGAAAACAACAAGAAATTGTTAAAGAAAATAGAAGGCGATGAGATGTAATAAGATCCGCGCATCACCCTGTATATAAATTGGCGGTAAATTTGAAAATATTAAAAGAACTACTAACTTTCATCCGTGCATGCAAAAACCTAAATACTAAAGAAAAAAATTATCGGAAAGATTATTAGAAATTTAGTCACTTGATCAATTGATAATGCTGTATAATATAACACCTGTGTACTGAATAAACAGACCACTGGATTTCGTTTCGGCAAATATGGTATGTTTTTCATATACTTCCGTATAGACATTCTCACCGAAATTTACCGTTTGTTATAAGAATAAATACCGAAACCGTAGGCGTTACGTAGTAAATACAACCTTGTTATTAGGTTAAAATGGAAAAAGAAACACGGTTCCAACAAGTTTTTTCGTAACCGTCCACTATTGATGGGATTTTTTTCATACCGTATAGGCATTCTCACCGAAATTGACCGATGGGGTTATTTTATTACATACGAAAACCTTAGATGTGGCTAAACATAAGATTCTCATTCAGTTATAATCTGAATATAAATACAATTCCAAAATGGTTCATGGAATATCAACAAACTTGCTCATGATTCACGATGTTAGATTTGTTGTCGAAGAAGACATTGTCGCAAAAATTAACTTGGTTGACTTTTCCTCATTCTGCTGGTATCTCTATTGACGGACGTTTATCGAGAATACACGCACCTTTTTGGAACAGTATTTCATTTTCTACTAAATAAACCGGAATCTATGAAATTGTATTGCGGCGCTCCTTCTGATGAAACCATATCGGGTCATGCATGATGAAAAGTGTTTTTTAGTGAACAATTGACAAGAATATTAGATGATAGACGTTGCATTTAACAAATTACACAACATTAAATATATTTTCTGTTCCCATTTTGGGTGGCGATAGCAAATAATATAATGGTATTGGCATATTTAATAGATCCCTTTGGTATTGTATGTAGGCGTACCTTGAACATTGCAGGAATAAATGTCGCAATTGACTGTAATTGATGTCGTATGTGTAATGAAAAACAACTTTATTTTAATATTAAAATATAATGTTAGATCGAGGAGAGAATTCAATAGAATTAAAATATGACAGCAAACTGCATTTTATTGAAACATTGTCAATGTCGACCCATTTTTTGATACTCTAAAGACGCATGAAACAATCACACTGACCGATATAACAGCGATTAACTATAGCATATGTAGCACATAGTTGTAAACTCTTTATTAACCCTACAAGTTTGCTTTATTAGTTATAAATGAAATGAAGTTAACGATAAATTTAATGATGAAAAAAAACAGAAAAAGTTTAATACGCAATTACTCACAAACAGTTATGTTTTTTTACCTTTCTTAGATAAATAGGTAATAAAGTCAACGTCATTTGAAAAACCAATAAAAAACGGAATATTTGAAATTACGAGAAAAATATTATTCTATATGACACACGATGGAGACAAACACACTGAAAAAATAAGTTACAAAGATACACGGTTTTGTAGTAAAAAGCTGTAAAATGGGGGAAAACAGTCGGACGACAAGCAATAAAATAACGTTTACACTTGCGCGCAACTTATATAACACAGTAGCCCAACATTGACGGAAACTCAATTTCACACACTCAAGTAAACACAAACAACAGCACCATTTACTGTATCAAAAACGCACGAGCAATACAATTTACTGTTTCAAAAACACATTAATGACAAAAATATTAAAACCATAGCGGAAGCTGTTTTTGTTTTTAACATGTTTTTCTAGTTATGTTTACAAAAAAAACGCAACTTAAACGCAAACCTGCACGCAAGACGTAACACTGCAGTAAAAAGTGCAGTATCGAAAAAAAACTAAATGGAAATTGTTTTAACGATTTTTTACTAGTATATGTAGAAACCTTTTTTATTTACAAGCGATGTAAACCTGCAACGCGAAACGCAATACAGTTAGTAAGTACAGTAAACAAATCGTCAACTTCACAATTCAGAAATTATTTTCTTTAGTATTTATCTAAAATCTCTTGCATGAAACTGAAAAAAATTGAAATTACCAGAAAAACGTAACATGCGAACCTGCAACGCCAAACTTAAGACGGCGGGTAATTGCAGTAACAATGAAAAGTCCACATTTCAAGAAGTTTCCACTTTTTGGAGAACACGATTTTCGCTACATGTCATACAAAAGCAGAAAAATATAATTTTTACAAGAAAAAAATGCAACATACAAACATGCAACGCAAAACGTAACAAAGCTGATAAGTGAAGTTTGAAAACGAAATTTATTACCATTAACATGTATTTAGTACATACAGTATAGAAAACATACAAATTCACCAGCAGAAAAAATGAAACATGCAAACCTGCAACGCATAACGTAACACGGTAGGTTACATAGGTGGGTATGAGCGCAGCACATGCAGCGTTTGGCGTCGCACATACAACAAGCGCAAAAATCATGCTATAATTTTAACATTTCATATTTTCTATATTCATTCAAAATTACTAGAAAGAAAATAGAAAAAATGAAATTTAACAAGAAACAAAAACAGAAAAAAACGAAACATGCAAACCTGCAACGCATAACGTAACACAGTAGGTTACATAGGTGGGTATGAGCGCAGCACATGCAGCGTTTGACGTCGCACATACAACAAGCGCAAAAATCATGCTATAATTTTAACCTTTCATATTTTCTATATTCATTCAAAATGACTGAAATGATAATAGAAAAATTGAAATTTAACAAGAAACAAAAACAGAAATTACAGGGCATGCAAACCTGTAACGCATAACGTAACACAGTAGGTTATATAGGTGGGTAAGCGCAACACATGCAGCGTTTGGCGTCGCACATACAGCAAGCGCAAAAATCATGCTATAATTTGAATATACACATACATGTATGACACATGGTGCAAGCAAGCCATGCATTTTCCACACATTTCGCCTTTTATATTATTATATGTTACATATGTGCGTATTACATGTGTATTATGCACGTGTATGTATTACATTGTTGTACTCAAAATGAACACGTGAGTCCAACCAACACGCATGTTGCGACCGAGTGAGTAAACTCGTAGACGTGAGAGCGATAGTGAGTGATGAATAACTGGGCACTGAAATTTTGTTCATTTTTAGTTGAATATTGGGTAAATTTTATCGAAAATGTTATTTAAAATAGGAATAAAGTAACAAATTTATGAGAGATGTACACTTTAGCCCACTTATGTCCATATAAACGAGTCAACACAACATGCTTGTTGCGACCGAGTGAATAAAATGGTGTACTGACCTATAGTGTGCTGACTCAGTAGGAACTGAAACTATGTGATTGAGAGTTAACATTATGCCAATTAATAAAATACCAGGTTTAGATTTTGCAATTATTGAAAAAATTAAAAAAAAATTGTTGTATGCACGACGAAATGGTACAAACAAATTTTTCGAATAGAAGTTTGTCAGCACTATAATCAACGTGTGATTATAGTCGTTTGAAGCACTGGTGGACGAACTAACTTTCTAAAGGCCCGTACATACTCCACCATAACACGTAACATAACAAGGGATCATAACATAGCAAGTTATGCTACGGCGGGCAATGTTATGTTACGAAGCATGAAGTATGTTCGGAAATCCACCATAACAAGGCAATTGATTTCTTCAATGCGGCCGACCAAAATTTTTCTTTCTAAATAAGCTTTAACTAGCCATTAATACTTCGAAATTAATAATTCTAGAATGTTTTGTATTCCCTGCTGATAGGAATATACTGTTTTTATTGTTCAGCTCACCAGCAAATGCAGCTCAGCTTGCCTGGGCTTGACTTGGGATGGATTACCTAATGTTTCATAGTGTTTGGAACCTTCTCGAACGTTCGCGCGTGTGTTTATCTTTCAGCTTCTGGAATATTAAACATAAATTTAGATTCTTTTCCAATGGCTACCCAAAAAACAACTTGGAACGGATAATTAAATTATGGAGCATCGAAACATGAACTGTCGTTCTCCAGGATGTCGACTGAAAGATGATGCAATCAGCGTTTATCGCGCTGAACTGATGAAATATAATGTTAAAAAGTATGAAAAGATAATATTCTAGTTTCAGTTTGTTGAAATTAATTTTTGAGCTAAATTCATTTTATTTATCTCATGTGTTATGGACGAAGTTATTCCAAAAAATTCGAATAACACCATAACAGAGTTTTTCTTCCTGCATGTTATGATGCGTGTTATGTTACGATGGGGGAGTATGTAGACCCACCGTAACAGGCTCCGCCTCCATAGCATAACATGTTATATTACGGTGTTATGGTGGAGTATGTACGGGCCTTAATGGGAGGGAAAAATCGTCAAATACATAGAGGGGAATCGGCAGTTTCTAGGCCTTTTCATCCACACCCTTAGGAACAACTTCAAATTTTTGAAAGGGAGAATTTCACTTTTCCCTCCCCTTCTCGTCCGCTATTGTCGAGTATCTAAAAAAACAGACTCGTTAGGCTTCCATTGTATTTGTATCTCTAATTGAGGCTTATGATCAACGTAATGCCTATCCAGGGTTTCTCGTTAGTCAGAAAGTTTTGGCGTGCAGTTTGAAACCAATGCTGTTAAAAGCGTCTGTTTTTTTTCGCAAGTATACAAGGATTTTTTTGTTACGACTTTTTTTAGGAACTTTTTCTGTGTAAAACTTTTCCTGAACCCCAAATTGCTGCTTTCGATGCCATATGGGTTCCATTAAAAAGGTTGATCGGCACTTTGAAGACGTTTCTAGGTAAATTCGAACACGCTCTACACGATGGATCTAAGTTTTCACCGATTTGAGTTTCCTATCGCGCGGTCGAAAGCAGCAATTTGGGTTGAGGTTAGGTTTCACACACAAAGAAGTTCCTAAAAAAGTCCTAACCAAAAAATTCGACTATAAATAGCGAAAGCTTTTTGAATTTTTTTACAAGAAATCCTGACCAAGGTATTTATAATGGGAAGTGGGATTCAATGAAAACACGTGGCAACAGACGGATGAGGAAAACCTGCAGAGGGAGGGCGAATTCTTCAAAGAGGGGGAAATGCGCAGTTTTTAAGCGATTTCACAATTTTTAAACAAATTCAATACCTTATAAATACCCAAAGAGTGGGATTCCACATTTCTCTTTCTCGTCCGCTAGTTGCAATACCCAAACGATATGATATCAT
>OZ038443.1:7934856-7937356 GCA_964036265.1 Daptonema setosum
GGCCAACTATCTATCAAAACCACTATATATCATAATAACTTTGTGCAACTATATATCAGATTTACCCCATGACCACTATCTATCAACCGCAGTAGACCACTATCTATCAGGACAACTATCTATCACTGGATATTGCATATGACCACAATATATCATCACTACAAGTATATATCACCAGCATGTTATGTAACGGTATCCGTTTACACGCAGAACACATTTGTCATTAGTTGTTTCTTGTTTTTTTACATACCCCATGTACATATTTACCATTACATAAGTACCATTCAAAATGTATGCCCTAATATGTAATATGTAAGTACAACCAATCCTTATCGACTGACCGAGTTATGGCTGACTGGCTGATTGACATATTTAGGGACTGAATATTTGACTGACATAAATGATGTTAGAAGAGGGGGGAATCGGCAAAAAATATACCGTTTTATCTACACCTTAAGGAGCAAACTGTATCTTTTAAGAACGCCAAAGAGTGGCGAATTCCACTTTTCCCACGCTGGTGTACGTATGTACAGTATGTATATTGATCTTAAACTTTAAACTGAGTTTAACATTGGTCCGCATATAACGATAGTTTTCATTTCATAGATTTCGTTGCTTTAATATACTTTGTTTCCGTAAACATAATAAGTGAGTTAATCATTATGATAGTTGATACGATGGTTGAGGTCTGTCTTTGTGCTTCCTCAAGGTCGAACGCTTCAGAACGCCTAACCGTCCTTATTATGCAACCGTTCTTAACGAAGATCTAATATGGAAAATGAGTAAAAACAATACGGCGATGCCTGATAGAAGTCTCATATCAATCAAAGGAAGATAGTGTGACTTATATTATACAGTCATTTTAGTTGTATTTTATTTCACGATGCGTTAATTGTTTACCGAGGGCGCGAATTAATGAATCAATCAATCGCTTTTGCGTTCATTTACAGTTCACATGACACATAAGCTGATGACAAACGTGTTCTGCGTGTAAACGGATACCGTTGCATAACATGATCGTGATATATTCTTGTAGTGATGATATATTGTGGTCATAAGAAATATACGGTGATAGATAGTTGTCCTGATAGATAGTGGTCTACTGCGGTTGATAGATAGTGGTCTTGATAGATAGTGGGACGGATACAAAATGATAGATAGTGGTCCTGATAGATAGTTGGCCCTAACTGTCTGACTGACTGAATGACTGACTGACTGTTTGACTGACTGACTTGCTGAATGACTGATTTTATCGTCCGCAAGTGCACGTCAGCAAACAAAGCAAGAGTAATCTAAAATCGTCTACTCTTTGGATCAAAAGCAAAGGATTATAAAAATATCAAAACGAAAAATTCTTTCCTTTCAGGGCATTTACTGATAAAAAATTATCTATTACTGTCTGAATATAAAACGTTTCTTCCCACACCGGGAGTCGAACCCGGGCCGCGTGGGTGAAAGCCACGAATCCTAACCGCTAGACCATGTGGGAGATACGACGAGCTGATTGTTCGACGAACATAACGAAAAGTGTAAAAACGCACGGTGTATACATATATAGTCGAATTTTTCGGTTAAGACTTTTTTTAGGAACTTTTTTGTGTGTAAAACCTTTCCCTGATCCCGAAATTGGTGATTCCAACCGAGGAACAAAGTTACAAAAAAAGTTTGTGAGATTTTTTTATATTTTTTTTGTGGGAATTTTTATTTTCATAAAACTAAGCATGCTTTGCTGATTTTTTTCATGTAATTTTCATGGAAATACGTTGATTATTGAAAAGGTAAAATAATTTTTGAAAATTTAATCTAACTTTGAAAATTATTTTACCCTTTCAATAGTCAACGTATTTCCATGAAAATTACATGAAAAAAATCAGCAAAGCTTGCTTAATTTTATAAAAACAAAAATTCCGACAAAGAAAATGAAAAAAATTTCATCAACTTTTTTTGTAACTTTTTTCCTCGCTTGGAATCACCAATTTCGGGATCAGGGATAGGTTTTACACACAAAAAACTTCCTAAAAAAAGTCTTAACCAAAAAATTCGACTATAAGCGTATTCGCGCCGTCTGTGTAAGCGCGTGAAGCTGAAAAATGTCGCTCCTGAAACATTACTGTGCGCATGCGCGGATGGGCTAAACCACCAAAGGTAGGGTAATTTTTTTTTCAAAAAAGGAGAATCGGATCTTTTAAGGTTATTTCATACATGCCTAAAAGAATAAATGAACAACTTTTTCGTTAGAGAAAGGGAAATTCCACTTGTTCTTTTCCTTCTCATCCGCTAACTGTGAAGAATAATGTTTCAGGAGCGACATTTTTATGCTTTACGCGCATACATAGACTATCCGGATACGCTATAGGATAGGTTGCACAATATTATGCAGCAAATTAATAATTATTTGAAATGCATCGTTTAATCAAACAAAAAATTATACTCAGACCATTAGTTAAGTAGTTGCTAACGCTGAGGCTTGATGTTTTAGGACTCTATGAATACTCTTCCA
>OZ038443.1:7939856-7969856 GCA_964036265.1 Daptonema setosum
AGTCACTCAGTCAGTCAGTCAATCAGTTAGTCAGTCAGTCAGTCAGTCAGTCAGGCAGTCAGTCGGTCAGTCATTCAGTCATCAAGTCCGTGAGTTAGTGAGTCATTCAGTGAGTCAGTGAGTCATTCAGTGAGTAAGTCAGTGAGTCAGTCAGTCAGTCCTCGTGAATCATGCATGCATGCACATGCACACTGAAACACATCGAAAACTGCATCGATTTTCATGATCTAAACGTGAAACGAAAATTTCGTCGACAGATTTCAATTCATTCATAAAGTTGAAAATTAATTCAATTTTTTTTTACAATTAATTTTCAGGTGTTTTTCTGTAATCTTTTTACAGTTTGTTTATTGTTATTTCGTTTCAGAATTGGTGGGTTGAGAAGAAATGTAGCGCGAGCCACCGACCAAACCCAAACGCAAACAGTCCTGAATTTACAATTTGGCTGAAGAACTCTGAAGACAGCGGTTTACATTTTGTTGCTTGGCAGTCCATCGGCAGAAAGATAAAGATCGAACATTCAGTTCAATTCATTCAACATGTACAGGTTTGGGTACATTTTTGTTGTTTTATAAGTTTTATTTGGTGGTTTCGGCTTGACTGCACTATAGGGGTAGTAACTCATAATTAAACTTTCAATTAGGGGTCGTTTAAACAAGGGTCAGACCCCTATATAAACATGTTCAATAAGGATTCCTTTGAATTAGGAGTCTTTCAAAGAGGGTCACAGAGGTCATTAGACCCATAAATAGACGTTCAAATAGGGGTATGTTCGAGTAAGTATTTGATCATTGAGTAACTACCGCTGCGCGGGACTAACGCACTTGTCCTCGCTGCCGCTCAGACAAGCCAACCTCACGATGGAGTATCGGGGGTTCACTGGCAGTAGAAATTCAAAAAGGAACAAATAATTCTATATGTTCAAATCAAATCAATCAATCATTCAATAATCTTGTTATATTGTTAACAAAATTAACTTTTCAGCAGCACGGGTATGCCGTACGCAGTCGGTGATAATCATTCTGGTGGTCAGTACTACGGCCGACCCGAGGATTCGCCGATGGCGCGGATGCGCGAGCATTATTGGACTGCAAAACAGGCGATTCGGACGGTGATTGGGAAGAAAGAGGACGAACATTTGGTGGCCAGTGACACTGAATTAGACGCTAAATTGGCGGTAAGTGACTGAATGAGGGACTGAATCACTCACTCCATCATTGACTCACTCACTCACTAACACACTCACTCACTCACTCACTCACTCACTCACTCCTCACACTCGCTCCCTCTGCTCACTCATTCACACCCTCACTTACTCCCTCACTCACTTACTCACAAAACACTCACTCAGTCACTCACTTATTTATCCACTCACTCAGTCCCTCACTCACTGAGTCACCCACTCAATCAATTGCAGACGTACTACTCACTCAAGAGCACGTGTGAGGGCATGCTGCGCTGCATCGAACACTATCAGGATTTTATTTGCGGTGGGTTTTGTACGTAGCTTTGTATACTTTTCTCATCCTTTCGTTTGAGTTAATGAACTTACATTGAACAAGGAGAACATTGACATTTAGATTTTGCTTCTTCAATTTGATCCGATTCAATAATAGTTGACTAGAACTAGTAGAAACCAATTACTGTGATTACTTCACCGTGTGATGTGGTCAATTGATTGATTTTTCGGCTGAAAAAAATTCCCAATTTGAAATCATAAAATAACTCTTAAGGCCTTTGAAATTTTGTATTTGCAGATTTATCACAAGAGGAGAGCACGCTGGGTAGATTTCTGAAACACCACGGTAAACAGGACAAAACACAGGCTGGCAAGATGATGTCGGCCGTTGGTCGGGCTGAAAGCTATACCGCTCAGCAGAGGTTGGGAACTGGAGATTCGGAGTTCAAACTTAACTTTTCGGTTTTTTTATCTCACTTCAAAACAACGTACGTTTTATGACATAATTGGAAAGTAGTTGGATACTGATTTCAAAATGATGATGTAGATGAAGCTCATATGGTGAACATTTGCTAAATTATTATGATTCGAAACAACTGATGTTTACATATTAGGGCACTAGCAATATTTTTTTAGTTTTGGGTCAACGAAAACGAACCGAACATAGTTAATAGTTTTGTAATGAGACAAGAAAATCCAAATTTTTGCGATGAGGCATGATGAAAGACTTTCACTGCTTCGACTGACATTCCTGCGTCCACAAGCAAAGACAATTCGTTCGATTAAAATGAAACAATAATCTGGAACGCGCTATTTTTTGCTCAGACATTTAATAATCCAGTCCCACCAATCCAGGATTAAGATAAGAAACGCCATCTTTTTTTCACATATTTAATTTATTTATTATACAGTTATTATTTGGATTTTTCAGGTTGGCACTGCGCGTACCACTGGTCAGGTTGTACCAAGAACTGGAGACCTTCACCGAGCGTGCCATTACCGATACACATGTTACCGTATTGGCCTGCGAAAAGGTTGTACTTACAAATAGATATACTCTTGGCGTTAATCGCTACGTTTTCCTATTTCTCCTTCTATTCCAAGAATGTATGTAAAAACACGGGAAAAGTTTAACTTTCTTTTTTTTCAATTGAAAACGGCATCTGAGCGAAATTTACGTACACAAATTAGCTATTTGGCGGTCGTTTTAAGGTCCAGTAAAGTAAGACATGTCCGATTTTTTTCTTGGAAAGTTCATGAAAACAAAGATAAAAGCAAATGGAACGCGAAAAAAACAAGTAAAAGTTACTTAAGTTACTTAGTTTTTATTTTGCATATGCATACCCCACTGGCTGACGAGCCAATCCTCCAAAGGAAGGAGGCAAGAGAATCTTTCCAAAAAGAGGGGAATTCACCGAAATTATGTCATTTTACCTACATCTTAGGGAACAAATTCCTTTTTTGGAATCGTCAAAGAGGGGGGATTCCACTTTTACCCCCCCCCCCCTTCTCGTCTGCTAGTGGCATATAAACTTTTTTACTTGGACTTTTCCATTAATTGAAGCCATAAGGCACACTAATACCATATCAGAATGGTGTTTTCGTAGTGGCCAGAGAGTTGAATAAACTGACGAGCAATGGCAGATACCCCAGAGCAACGCGTCAGGGTCTGTGTCTCAAGTCAGGTTTCGAACTTAGGACCGCCGGTTCTCGAGGCCGGCGCCCTACGCACTAGACTAGACAGGCGACACTAATTTCAGGCCCGCATCGAGTATCGCGGATCGTTACTGTGGATGAAGAAAGTATCCAGCGAGTTTGATCCGGATTCGTATCGTCAAATGGAGAAGTATCGCAAAGTGCAGGCCGCTGTCAAACGAAACAAGGCGTCATTCGATCGGTGCAAGTTGAATTGTTTGCAGAAAATCGACCTGCTCGCCGCGAGCCGGTGCAATTTGTTTTCCAATGTTGGTTTTTGAATGTATTAAATTTTGAATTTGATTTGTTCATTATTGCGTTCATTTGCTTAGTACGAGTGATACTACCCATTTGTTTCCCAATGTCGTTGCGTTGTTTGAAAGAACCGGTTTGATTTTGTTTTAGTAACTTATTATAAGTAATATTCTTATGTAGTTTTCTTTTTTGCGTCTAATTAGTTCTTGGCTTTGGATAACCACTATTGATGTTTTTTATGATATGTTCCAACCGTAGATTTGAATCCAATCCGAATTGCGCGGTACAAACTTTGTGAGTAACGTAACAACGAACTAAGATAGCTTATGCTATACTATAACACAGTGTTTTCAAACCTACCGCTTATGTTAATTGTCTCACAAAATTCTCTGTAATGTTTAACTCAGTTTTGCGTAACGTTTCAGTAGATTTTGCGTGTAATTTTTCATTGTATTCAACTCTGCTGAACGTAATGTTTCACCGAGTCTAATATTCTCTTCTATTTCAGCTGATGGCCAACTACCAGAACTGCCTGCTCACGTTCTGGGATCGCACGTCGAAAGCACATACGACCGTGTCCAATAGTTTCAGCGGCTATCAACACTACGAATTCACAGTTCTCAAGGTTCGTTGGCAGACTTTGTCTAAAAAGATGCAAAAAATGTGAGTTTATTTTTTTTGTTTATAATTTTCTACACATTTTAGTTTTTATTGATAAATCTTCAGTAAAAATATATTTTCGGTGATTGGTTTTTTATTTTCATACGGTTAGTATTAAGGTGAAACACGATACTCTAGTAGCTATCACGATAATATTTTACAAATTATGAATAACAAGTTTTTCCAGGTTAATCAATTATTCTACGAAAACTCTTAATTTACTTTCAGTTTAGCAGATATGATTTTATATTTTTATTCATTATCAGGCCGGCCAGGCACCCAAGGTTACCCATAGTACAATACACCCTCACCTTATCATTATTCATTGTGACATCTTTTTTGCACTATTTCGATCCCATGTCGATTTTGACGGCACGGCACCTTTCGATAGAAAAGAGCACATAACTATCTTTTTAAATGATTATAAGCACCAAATCTGTCGTTAGAAAATTTATTTTCCCTTTTCAATGTTGGCACAATTTCTTTCGAATGTTATATTATCAAATAAAGCAAAAACTGTATCTGTTTATGGATGAAGAAGGGAGAATTACACCTGCTGGTCTGCTATTATGAGAGCCTCCACAGTTCATTATGAGATTGAATTTGGATGCTTTTAACGAAAAAGCGCAAATTTTATGTTTTTATGCATTCCAGATTCAGTTTCTTTGTATTCTGCATGTTTAGGGCAACTGCTATTTTGCCCGAATGCCATGAAATGAAAGGAGACAATAAGGGATTCAATTTAACTTGACAAGCACAGTGATGATGAAATTTTACTTCCTTCCATTAAATTGAAGTTGATCGTATGTGAATTTTTTCAATTGTGATAATTTCAATTATTCATTCTTTGTCGAATGATAAAAATATTATAATAATTTTCCAGCAACTTCGAGAACCGTCGCGAAAATTAGCTGAGTTGACCTCAGGGAAAAAAAGCAGTAAAGATGAGGAAGAAGAGGGCGAAGGTGATGACAAAAAGGCAGAAGCGGCTGATAGTGATGACACGTTGGTTACTATCATGCTTACTAAGTAAAAAGTAATGATATTTTTTGGAAGGTAGAAACAATTTTCAATTTGCATTCTAAAAACGTCAACGTTGTCTAAATAATTCTTAGTCAGTGTTTCGTTTTATTCCAAATTTTATTCTAATACACTTGTATAATGCGAATTCAATGCCTAATGGAGCGAACCAGTTTTCTCAGTATAAACCAACCCGATTTGAGAAATAGAATAATTTGGCAGCGACTTGCTGATAATTTTGAACTTTGCTTCAAATTAAGTTTTTGTTTCAGTCTAATCAACCTGGACAATAACAATACGGTCGTCGACCCAAAGTTGCTCGAAGCGCAAAAAGCCGTTCAACAGTTGCCGCATTCCGGTTCGTATGATATTTTATGTATGTTTTTCTGACTCTGAAACTCCTCCAAACAGGATGTTTTTCTGGAATCATCATAACATGTTTATTGAAAAATAGCGATAATAAAAATAATTGTAAAACTGATTGCCAGATTCAACGACGGATGACCAAATGGCTGAGCTGCTCTTCCTCGACAGTCCTGAGCACAACGCCAATGGCAAAGCTGATGGAGCGGGTGAGGGCGGTGGTGATCTGCTCGCATCTTTGGGTAAGTAATTGTGTAATAGATGCGGTTTTACCTTGTTTTAATCAAAATAAAGTAATTCATCATCACAGAAAACCGAGTCATGAAGCCTTTCATTACGGAATTGTTAGATTTAGATATGATTGAAGAACTAGATCAAAATAAAACGAGATGCGCTGCTGTTCTTCAGTATGAGCTCAAATACACCCATTAGCGGACGAGAAGAGAAGGGGCGACAAAAGTGGAATTCCCCTGGGCATAATTCGTCTTTTGCATTTTCAAAAGGTAGAATTTGTTCTCTAAGGTGTAAGTAAAATGGCCAATTCCCCCCCCCCCCCCCCCGATTTTACCAAATTCCCGTCCCTTTGAAGGATCAGCTCGTCCATCAGTGAATACACCCCACTTGATTCAGGTTTTTCCCGTTTGAGCTCCCACCACTGCACTGCAATTATGAAGTGCGGGTCAACGAATCTAGGTTTTTCTCGATTATTAAGTTCAAAATATTATTCATGAATAGCAACATAAGTCTCTTGATTGTTGAAAAAAATTTGAATTTACGATCGTTATCAGTTCATAAAATGTTTTCTTCCATTCCAGGTATGCCCAGTCAAAATCAACAAACGGCGCCTAAGATACCGCCGCCACCCGGCTGGAAACCGAACATTGGCACCGAGGAGTTGGGCGATTTCAGTGGATTGGATGCCGGTTTGTAACATTTAACTTTAATTATAACAAAAATATAATTTTGTGGTGAATTGGATATGAAAAAACTTAATTTTAAATTTCTTTTTACAATTTCGTCTGCATTGTGTTAAAATGTTCCCATGACTCAATCACAATTGTTTTGGAAGAAACTTTTTTTTCAATAATTCTAGTATATTCTAAGTATTATCTAGTAATTTTTGTCATTATTCCTTGTGTTTATTGAGTAGTGTACATAAATTAGACGGCACGTTTAAAATGACTATCATTAAGACCAGGGGTGGGCCGGGTTTTTTGGCTTTTTGCAGGGGGCGGGGGGGGGGGGGGGGGTAGCCGACAGAAAATCCCATTTTACCCGACCTGTCCGAAAAGTGGGGGGAGTAAGTTCGGGTAGGGGGGGGGGGGTAGAAAAACAAATTTTCGCATAAAACGCTTGTTTTTTTGCTTGTTTTTGCTAAAAAAATCTTCTATTATAAGGTATAAACATCACATATACCGGTTTTTTCAGGTTTTAACCAAGAAAATTGACCCAGAAAACGTGTTTCTTCGAAAAAAATTCTCACAGCCAGAAAATTTTGAAAAATGAGCCTCAAAATCGAGTAGGGGGGGAGGGGGTAGGCGACCTAAATTTTTGTCTAGGGGGAGGGGGTAGGCTACCCGCCGACCCTGAAAAGTGGGGGGCCCCCTGCGGCCCACCTCTGATTAAGACATCATCTTTAACTATCACCTCATTATGTTAAAATTTTTATTCAATTTCAGTCACTAGTCTTCTGGACTCGTTGGGTGGTCCCGCAGCGAATCCGTCAGGCCCCTCTGGTACAGCTGGTGGCCCCGACGCGTCCGGTGGTAACAGCGAGCTGGCACAACGACTGTTTGATGAGGTGCTTACTGTTGAGAACGATCAGTCGTCGTTCACCTATCAGTGGCAGAGTGCTTTCGGTTGGATTGGAATCCTTTTTTTGAATTTCTGAGATTTTCGTGAGACGATTATTTTCAAAGTTTCAGAGACAGACAGGAAACTGTCATTATAAGTGAAAAAGAAAGATCAGCACCGTATTCAAAAACGTTGTTGGTCAGATCAGTGAATATCCTCATATGTAATGCGACCGGTTGCCGGCGCTATTTCACTCTATTTATGGTTTTTTATTCAGTTTTTTTATTCAGTTTTATTTATTCAGTCGGCTCGCTGGCCAAGTGGGTAAGGTGCTAGACTCTGAAACCGCCTGGCTGGCCGCACACGGGTTCGAATACCGGGGCCGTCACCAAAAAGCCTTATGGCAGTCAAACAGAAGTGTGACCTACTGGCTGATGGTCGTTACTCGTTAAAGAATATGCCTTGAACATCTGATGGAGTGACTTGGAACTTGGTTCCATGATATGCCTTACGGCAAGCACCATTCGTGATTGGGACCCGGCGAAGTCTTGATCCGAATGAGACAACCAAACAACAAAAAAAGTTTTTTACTGGACTTTCCCATTAACTGAAGTCATATGACACACCAATACCATTATCAGAATGGTGTTTTCGTAGTGGCCAGAGAGTTGAATAAACTGACGGGCAATGGAAGAAACCCGCAGAGCAACGCGTCAGGATCTGTGTCTCCTCGAGTCAGGTTTTGAACTTAGGACCGCCGGTTTTCGAGGCCGGTGCCCTACGCACTTGACTAGATAGGCGACCTTGCTGATTGGTTTTGCACTGAAAGTATGAAAGTTTTTGAATGTTTTTTTCATATGCAGGCACGTCAAGTGGCCCCATGACGGGAGCAGCGTCATCAATGTCCTCCTCTCAACAACAGCCGCAAACGTCGTCCCGATCCACGAACGTCAACGATACGTCACCGATCAAGTCCTCCAAGTCGTTCATGCCCTCACAATTACTCGATATGGCCGCCAAAATGGGAACGGTTGGCTTTTATTTCATTGTTTTTTTAAAAGAATTTGTTCTAATTTAGGACAAAAAATCGTGGGGGGAGGGTGATTAGAGTCAAACGATTCGAAGGGAGGTGAACAGGGTCTGATGCCTGATAACTTGAAAATTCGCGTTTTACGGCAATTTTTATAGCACAATTCACTTTTGCAACATTTAGAGGTACCTTAATAAAATATTGCGTTATTTCATTTTTTCGTAAAGTGGATTTCATATTTATTTTATCAGTTTAATTTTTTTGCAGACCTCCCAACCATCCGTGCAGACCGCCAAAGGCAAGGACAAGGAGGCCTGGTTCAGTATGTTCGCCGATTTGGATCCGCTGAAGAGCAGCAGCATGGACATGATGGGTGGCAATAGCAATGATAAGGCTTGATTATAACTTTTAATAGCAATGATAAGGCTTGATTATTCATATATAAAAATACTGGTCAGGTCAGAGTTTTCTGTTAATCCGAATGTTTTTCTGAAACCCTGCAGTGCGTCAGCATGAGCCTGATGGGTAGAAACAGCAATGATACGACTCGATTATTTACAGTACATAAAAAGTCCGGACGAGTTTCTCGTTACTCCCGAGTTTTTACCGTAATTCTTTTCTGTTGGCGACTATCGTGTGTTCTAACTAAATCATTATTTTCAACTGTTGACACTACATGTGGATTGTGGACTATATTTATATACTAATAAACAAGCCTAATCATCAAACGTATAGTAAAAGGTATTTAGAGAAAATAGTAACAAGATACCCTGACCAAGAAATAGTCGATGATGAGGTTCTGCTGGGTGGAATTCCCGTACAAAGTTTTCTGTGCACCTCTGTTTGGATAATTTCCTTCATGAGGGTGACTTCTTAGTCAGTTGCGAAATAAGTGAAATTTTTTTCGCATTTTCTCCAATAACTTTTACCATGTCACATTTTTACACTTTCTTCGGACAAAAAAGTCGTGAGACAGAAAGAGTTTACGGAAAAAATGTAAAAAAAAACAGTTGCAACTATTTTGCAACTGACTATTAAGATACCCTGAAAACTGATCGGTCCGGATTTAGTCAACGTTTATAAATAGATGATCGTCAGGGCTACAAATTTTAGTGAATTAAAAAATTCGAGATTTAATTTTAAAATACAGGTGCCGGAAAAATGCACAGAAAATCGTTAAGGGATTTCACTCTAATTTTTTTCTTAGTGTCAAAACTGTGAATCGTGATTTTACTATTTTTCATCTGAAATAAGAAGGATATAATCATTTAGGAGCCCATTTCGATTACACTTTTATTGTTACGGCATTTGATTGTTGAGCCATTAAGCTCACTAGCGGACGAGAATAAAAGAGAAACGTGGAATTCCCCGCCTCTTTGACAATTTAAAAAAAGTGAAGTTCGTCACCTAAGGTGTACCGGTGTACGTGAAACGGTCGCAAAAGTGCCAGTTTCTCCACCTTTGGCGAAATTTCCCTGCCTTTGATGTATTGGCTCGTCCGCCAGTTATTAAGCTTACATACGTTTTTTCCTCACATACATCATCGCCCGTCCATTTCCAAATGAAATCGTTCGTTTTCATTTCCATAATATTCACGCTCTGCAAAAACTGCTCTCGTATTTCGGTTTTTTTACTAACTTTTGCTGAAAACAAAAATACGTTTGCAGAGCGGATGATTGTGCAGGAGCAAAACTATGTTTTTGCAAAACATTGAAGTCCGTTCCCGATTTTTTGTCAATTTCACTCGGCCCATTCCAGTTTTGTCATCGAATCGAAATATTCGCATTCTCCAGTCATTCCAAAGTTTTTATTTATTTAATAATGATTGAATATGTATAAACGCACTTTTCTGTTATCTATCCACTGTTTTTAATCGTGATAATTTCTTTTGAGAAAAATAAGCCCGATTTTCAGGTGAAATCATTACTGAATCGATAATTTTATAAAGTCTGTAAATCCATGAATTACCATATATAACTCGTGTTTTTCTGTCTATGCGTTCATTCGAGGTGAAACCGTCGAATTTCGCGTTAAAAGGGAAAAATGTCGCTGTATTATCGCTGCATTTTCTTCTCATAACGTAGGAAAAATAATAATTCAGTTGTGTTTTACTCATCGGGATACATTTATATGCTGCTTGCTTTACTTGGCATAATTTCTGGTCATTCATTCATATATTCATTGATTCATTTTTTAATTCATTCATTCCAACATATTTGATCCATTCCACAAGACTTTTTCTCTCAAATTCGGTGTCAGTTATCATATCTTATTTCATTGTTTTCTTTGTCTTTGTATTTTCTTATTATTTTTTATTTTCTTCTAGTCACACGATAAATTTATAATAAAACTTTCTTCTTTTCATGGCAAAAATTCAAGTATTATTTGTGATTAATGTCACCTTACTCTACTACTCTTTTTTTCTGTATCCATTTCATATGATTTTATTCTTGTTAATCGAGATTTCCAAAATCACATTCAAATTTACGCAAACTAGCTTTTTTATGTTCTCGTTTGTATTATTGATGAAAAATATTAATTTCATTTTTTCTTATAAATACTATTTATTCTTCACTACAATTATTTATGGTCAAAAAGCAATGAAGGGATTCACAATTTATATATCTGATGTTGGTGTTCTATCCCGGCGTTAAAATCGGTCTATAAAAACCCGTTACTGATATCGAAATTAATGATACTGTTAATGACTTAGTTTTTATAATTTTTTAGTGCTTCGGAACAGGGGTGGGCTGGTAAATATGGAATTATCCCTTTTTGTAGGTTATAAAAAGTAAAGTAAAAAGAGTTTTTCTGCATTCTGTCTTGAGGTGTAGGTAAATTTGCATAGTTTTGATGAATTCCCCCTTTTTTGGGAGATTTTCCTTCCTTTGAGGGGTTAGTTCGTTCGTCAGAGTGACCAGAAATAATCTGTTTGAGAAACTAATTTTTTACGAGTTAATTTTGTCGTCAAACGAATGTCCTGCGTCTTGCAGAATATCCATAAAACAACCAATTTGAACCACATTCCCCAATGTCCATCCTGCCGTGCCGACGCGCGTGCTCACTGCTCAAGCTCACCAACCACGCGTGCTCCTCCTCACTGCTCACCCAACCTGCTCACTCGGCCACTCAGTATGCTCACGCCAGCACGTGGCCTCATGTTTGGTTGTATAGTAAGTACGAGAACTGGCTCGAGAGACGCTGGCCGACCGGGTATATATACCATAGAAGACTCATTGACGGTTGGTATCACAAGCGGACGAGAAGGGGAGGGAAAAGTGGAATTCCCTCTCTTTGGCCATTTCAAAAAGTAGATTTTGTTCCTTGAGGTGTAGGTAAAATGGGCTATTTTCTGCCAATCCCCCCTCTTTGATGAAATTTTCCTGTGGAGTTTTAGGTCGTCCGCCAGTGGTTTGGTTGGTATAACATATCCAGGGTTTTTGCTGCTCAATTTGAATTCAACACAGTTTTTGGCGTGCGTTTGAATTCTGGTGCGAATTGAACAACATTTGAATTTGGCGCCTACTTCGAAATCTTAAAAAAGCTATTTATTTGCATGTGTCATTTAGATGGGACAACATGTTTAACGTAAATTACGCGGAATTCATTGAATGTGTGCTTGATGGGTTTACGTTTACAAAAATTATTTTCATAACAATAAACCTCGATCAATCTTATAACTATTTGCAGGCGGCAAGCATTGTTTCGCCGACGTGAAGACGTACAGAAGGGTGCGGCTGCTGATCCGGGAACACGGCATTGAGCACGTGAACGGCAAATGTTCGGTGGAAGATCTGAGCGTTTACCTGCAGGTGAGTGCACAACATTCGGATCATTAGCGGACGAGATGGGGTGGGAAACGTGGAATTCCCCCTTCCTCTTTTGCGTTTTCAAAAAGTACAACTTGTTTCCTAAGGTGTAGGCAAAATGGCTTGAAAACTGCTAATTCCCCCTCTTTGACGAAATTCCCCTCCCTTTGGAGGTTTGGCTCGTCCGCCAGTAAAGTTTAGGTTTAGGACTTTCAGATTTTATATTTTTGGTTATATCTGAATCTGGTTGTCTAGAGAATCCGTTGAATTTTCAGATCATTTGAAAAAACTGCTACTTAAGGACATTCTAGAAAGTTTGCAACGGCTTATATAAAGTGTCCGTTTAAGAAAATCTTTTAGAAATTCTGTGAACTTTCTGGACAACCTGCAACTAGTTACTAAAGGGTGAGTTTGCTATGCGTACCATCCGTTGACGAAGAACCACAAAAACAGTCGAACATAATTTTTGCACCATTTACATGGAAGTCTTTCTATACATAATCTTCGTTTTCGGCATAGTGAACCGATTACTGGAAATGTTCATCTCTACACCGATAAAAAAATTTAAATTTCTTGGAAGTATATAAGGGCGTTTTCAGAGTCCAAAGGAAAGAAAAGTAAAAGAGAAAATAAAATATGTAAACCCTTTGACTGAAATCAAATTCCCAGGAACAAATTGGACTTCTTCACTCGAAAGGTTCACAGATTTTGTGTCTCATCCCTTTCCTTTTTTCTGTCCTTTGGACTCTGAAAGCAACCTAACAGAATCCCAAAATCGGCGATTTCACTGTCTTTCGGCGATTTCACTATTTTTCGGCGTATTAACCGAAAACGTTTTAGCTGCCCGCCGAACTGGCGAAGGCGGTCTGTGTAATTTTGCTCGCCGATTTGCCCATCATTGGGGAATTTACCATTTTAGCCATGTTAGTACCTGAATAATTATGGTATAGCATTCTCAATTAATTAGGAGAAAAAATTTGAAAGCCCGCCATTTTTTCATACCACTTTGTCGCCTATATAGTCTGGTGGTTAGGGCGCCGGACTGGTAATCCGGGGGTCCTAGGATCGAAACCTGGCTGGAGACACAGATCCTGAAGCGTTTTCTCTCTTTGAGGTTTCTGCCGTTGAACTGAACGTATGTTTATGCAAGGTCTCTCACAACTAGGAGAAACACCAAATGGCGGCAGTTTTTACTTGGACTTCATTAATGCAGCGAAGAAGGCACACTAATATCGTATCATATCAGAATGATGTTTTCGTAGTGGCCAGAGAGTTGAATAAACCGACGGGCAGTATCAGAAACCCCAGCCAGAGCAACACGTCAGGGTCTGTCTTAAGTCAGGTTTAGATACCAGAACGACAAACCAACTTTCAATGCTGGCGCCCCACGTTCTAGACTAAACAAGCGATAAATCATTCAAATTCAGTCTCCCAATGAATCGAGAATGCTATACTACATTGTGTTGTATGTTTTTCGTTTCGTTTGTTCTTCGGTCGTGCCGTTTGTTTAGACGCCGCGCAGTCTAACGAGGGTGATTGTGGTCTGCGTGCTGATGCTGCTGCCCATGACCGTTGTCATCCTCGGCGTGGCCATGTTAGGAATGTTTTGTTATAGGGGTGGACTTCGCAAAATCGGAACCATTCAGTGGCGGTCAGCTGGAAATTTTAGCGGGGTCGCTCTTCCAGTGAAAAGAGGTGTCGTTTTAGGCTGTCTCAATCTCAAAAGAATTCTGAACGCGCCTTCCAGAAGAATTTTCGGCGTTGTGTTAAATTTTGGTGGATGGGGTCTGTATGATGTGTTTATTTTCAGTTTTGGTATATCAGTTCTGATGGTTAACATATGGTTTTTATTCAATTTTCATTCAGGATTCTCTTCCCACGGCACATGCTGACCAGACATTTCTGGTCGGCCGAACAACGATATCAGTTTTATGCTGATATTCTGAAAAGTCGGCTGCACCGGATTTACCTGTCGGAAGGTTATCGATATCTGGCCACAGCTCTGCCGCTACACCATGTTGGTTGTTGTTGTTGTTGTTGTTGTTGTTTTGTCCTTGTTTTGTTGTTGTTGTTTTGTTGTTGTTGTTGTTGTTGTTGTTGTTGGTTGTTGTTGATGTTGGTTGTTGTTTTTGTTATCCTGAACTAAACCCGAAAAATTAGAAGTGACTTCACAAAGAGATGAATAACTCCATTCTATAGGTACTGTTTCGGTTGAAAAAATCATGTTCTATAATTTATTTTTTTGCAGAAACCTTTTCAAATGGGGGACTTTCTCAAATTTTCAATGTGGGACTCATATTTCTTAAAGTTTCTGCATAAACCTTCTCAAATCCGGTACTAATAAAAAAAATCCGCAGAAGCCTTTCCAAATGTGGGACTTTCTCACGCTGAATCAGTTGGCTACGTCGGTGGCCAAGTCCGTAAAGCGGATACAAAGTCTGCCACCGCCGCCTAACGATGCATCGATCGATCTGGACACGTTCTCAAAGTCGATATCGTGGCGACATCAGGTTGGGTGCCGTGAGTGAGTGAGTGAGTGAGTGAGTGAGTGAGTGAGTGAGTGAGTGAGTGAGTGAGTGAGTGGGTGAGTGAGTGAGTGAGTGAGTGAGTGAGTGAGTGAGTGAGTGAGTGAGTGAGTGAGTGAGTGAGTGAGTGAGTGAGTGAGTGAGTGAGTGAGTGAGTGAGTGAGTGAGTGAGTGAGTGAATGGGTCAGTGAGTCAGTGATTGAGTGAGTGAGTGAGTGAGTGAGTGATTGAGTGAGTGAGTGAGTGAGTGAGTGAGTGAGTGAGTGAGTGAGTGAGTGAGTGAGTGAGTGAGTGAGTGAGTGAGTGAGTGAGTGCGTGAGAGAGTGAGTGAGTGAGTGAGTGACTTAGTAGTGAGTGAGTGAATTAGTGCGTGCGTGAATGAATGATTCGTTGATTGATTGTGAGTTACTGACAGTCTGTGATTTTTTTCTGAGAGACGACGTGACTGATTAACTTTCTTACCTACTGACTGGCTTACCGACTATCTGACTGACTGACTGACTCACTAACTGACGGACTGACTGACAAAATTTCAGACTGAATGACTGACTGATACACAGACACATGATGACTGACTGATATTTCAGTACCACATTTGTCGACTCCATGGCGTTGTCCCATTCCGTGCCGCACTGGTTCGTAATGTCCGTATATTGAAGATACTGGATCGATTATTGAGCAGAGAATGGATTGAAAATGCTTCCGATGAAGAGTTACAATTGGTTAGTTCCGGTTGTGATGTTGTTGTTGATTTTGTAGTTGTAGTTGTTGTTGTTGTTGTTGTTGTTGTTGTTGTTGTTGTTGTTGTTGTTGACCAATATTACATTTTCAGCATCTTTATCTTCGTGGCCTGTCTTACATCGGTATGGATCGTGCAAAAATGCAACACGTGCTCTATGAATGGATGCTATTCAGTTGGTTACCTACTCATTCACTCACTTACTCACTCACTCACTCACTCACTCACCACTCACTCACTCTCTCACTCACCACTCACTCACTCTCACTCAGTCACCCACTCACCACTGACTCACACACTGACTGACTGACTCACTCTGTTTCACCCACTCACTCCCTCACTCTCTCACTCACTCGTTCACTCTATCCCTCACTCACGTTCCCACTCACTCACTCACTCACTCACTCACTCACTCACTCACTCACTCACTCACTCACTCACTCACTCACTCACTCCAACACCCAATCACTCACTCACTCACTCACTCATTCACTGTTTCACCCACTCACTCACTCACCAACTCACTTACTCACTCACTTCAGGTACACGTCCCGACACGGCCGACTGGCTTCGTCTCTACGCGCCTCTGCTACTTCAAACCGACATGTGGCAACCGGGATATTAGTGATCGTGTTTTTAGTAAAAATTAATTAACATTTTTATTGTAATAATTGAAAAAATCTTTATAATTTTTATTGTTTATTAAGTTTTATTAATTTCCGGTATAACATTTACTACTGTTATGGCGTATTCGGTCCGTCTGTTGATGAAGGGGAAAAGTATCGTCTCTGAAACATCACGTGTTGCGTGTAATGGATGATGGTCAATATGGTCTAAGCCCGCGCATAAGTAGACGGCCCCAATATGCGCTATTAACAATACTTTTTTCTTCATATATATTTCCGATTACGAATACCGCAGTTTTTTTGGCTTGTCTCGGAGATTTTTTTTGCTATAAGCTCTTCTTCTATGATTCACAAATGATTATTCTGGGATTAGTAATTATATTTTGTTATTAATTTAGCTTCGAGTTTGGTATCGGTATGATTTTGAGAACATTTATTACATGGCCCGGTGAATCGTATCTCGGACTTCTGGTGATTTCATTTTGCCTACGGCGGAGAAAGCAAATGATAAACAACAAAGTTTCACCGAGATTCTCTGTAAAATTTCTGAAGAGAACTATGATTTCACCATTAAAGCCCGTATGTTATTTCTGCAAGCAAACGTACTGCCCAAAAATCTGATAATGAAACATCAGTAGCCTGAACTCAACTCGGTTGACACCATAGTTTACCACCAGAGCATGAGGTGATGATGATTGATGTGCGTGTTAAAAGTTTGTCTGATGTTTCATTATCAGAAGTTTTGGGCATGATTTTTGTTCGCAGAAACAACATACGGGCTTTAGCTATTACTGACTAGTTTGCTTAAATTTAAATAATTTAGGATTTCAGTATGAATATTTTGTGTTTAAAAAAATATTAGTCAATTATAAATCCACCAGTGCCCATTTACTGTCCAACTTCCCTAGACAATTTTACTTAGTCTTCCATTTGTCGCTTCCCTTGTCAAGTGGTTAAGGCGCCGGCCTCGCATGCCGATGGTCCAGGTTCGAGCCCCGGGTTGAGACACAGCGAACTCAAGAACGTTGTTGATGATCAGTGATTGTCATTGTAAATCGGATGACCGTTATTTCACTTTATTTGTGACTTGGTATCCAACTTTGCTATTATGGCATAACAACTGAATAAAATTTTGAATTTGAAAATTAGCCCTAATTATCTGGTCATTTAGATTTAGTATTTCTCGATTAAATTGTTTTCTCTCTTACTCACTCAGTTTTATCGTTTATCATAAACATTTGTTTACGTTTGCACGTGTGCCGATTTTTGTGAATGGAAATGTAATGTTTACGTGTAGAATACTTTCTGAATGGTTGTCTGTTTATGGTAACTAGTCGAGTTATAGCTTGTTCATAATTTCTTCATCATACTCATGTATTTGGAATGAGCTATAAATAGTCAAAAATAATTTAATGTGATTCGTCATCTGATGCTTCAAATGTTTACTGGCAAGTCCTTATTCAATCTATGGTAATCGAAATACGTCGTTCCATGAACAATTTTATTATAAGTGTATTATTGCGTGCTAAATTTTTCGTAATTAGCCAAGATCCGCCAAGAGAGATTGCAAATCAAACTGTCAGATTTGTTTTATCGTATTCGTGCCAAATTTCATATAATATCATTGTAAAATCTTTTTTTCATGCAGAATTCTATGTTATTGTTTGATTTGAACGAAATTCATAGAAAAAAAATGGCTGGCTCTCGGTTTCCATTATTTTTGAAATAAAACATAGTTAAATAATTAAAATTTTCATGTAAGTAGATGCAGACATGTTTGAATAAATTTTTACAATGGGATGAGCTAAACAAATGAAACAAGAAGCTAAGCATGAAAATAAATAGCCCAAGTGCGTAATTATTGTGGCATCGAATGGATGGGAATTTCGTCAGAGAGAAGGGAATCGGCAGTTATGATAATTTCACCTACACCTTGTGAACACTTTCTGGTTTTTTGAAAACGCCAAAAAGGGAAATTCCACTTTTCCCACTCTTTCTCGTCCCGCTAATGAGTGTCTTTATTTGGCTGTCATCATCAACTATAAAAAAATTTTCTCTTTGGTAAAGTAACCCTGCCGCCGCCCCCCCCCCATTTCAACGGATTTCGTTATAAATAACAAGCGAAAAATACGTTTATGCTTGTTTCACATAATACCCACCCACAAAGTTCAGTATCGAGTTTCGTAAACACAATTCACCATTCCGCGGAAGAGCCAACTCTCCAAAAGGAGGGGAATTTTTTCAAAGAGGAATCGGCAGTTTTCAGGCCATTCCAGTTGAACCTCAAAAAACAGGTTTACTTTTTGAAAACGTCAAAGTGGGAGAATTCACTTTTTATATTTCATTTGTCGCCCGCTAGTGATTTCGAGTGATGTAATCTTTTTGCGCCAAACATATCGGAAATAAACTGTTTGCCAAACTTGAATGAAATATGGCGGTATGCGGTTTCACTAGCCAAATGCGGATGCTCCCCTCGGAGGAGAGTTTCCTCAAAGAGGGGTAATAAGCCATTTTACCTACATGTTAGGAACAACGAATGAACTACGTTTTACAGCTTCTAAAAGAGGGGAAAACATTTTTTTTCGTTCTTCTCTCGTCCGCTGGAGTTGTGGTTGATGCATGCAAGAATTGGCGTGAACTTTTTTCTTCAATTTTAATTTTAAAATTAAACTCGAATTATTTTTGTATTTTGTTGTGTTATTGAAATCTGAATGAAATATGATGGTATTTGGTTTGCACTTTACATTCCATGCATAAGTGAGTGTACAACATATTTCCGTGCAACCAAAAAATAAACGCGTTTTACTATGCTTGTGACTAACATTATTGTGACGAGCAAGTTTCGTAAACATAAAATTCAATGGTGGGCTCGATTCCTGTCTGTACATGTAGAAGTTTTCAGAGCGGACCTCTAAAATTGCTTCAAATATCTTGTACTTGTTTTAAATATTATGTTCAATTACCAATTCAATGACGAACTTTTTTCTGCTTCTTTGTGTTTTTTACAGAACCACTCCAACGGCCGACATAATGTACAACTTTATTCAAAATTTGAGACGTTTAAAAAGAGAAATATATTGTAACAAATTTAACCAAAATTATGGCACCTAAGAACATAATGAATGTACTGGTGTTGTGTGTGAAAATAATGACAAAATGATGCATTTATGTTAAGTCGAGGATGATTTTCGGTATATGAAAATTTCCCGTAGAGTACTACATTCTATAGTATTCTGGATTGTTTTGAAAGAACTGTACGTTCGCTCAGCAAGAGTGAATTCAATTTTTTTTTGTAAAACTGATCCTATACACCTCTAGATAAATTGGGAATAAAGAAATGATATTTGAGCAAGCACCACAGCATTTTTCACACTTGAACATTTTGGAGCTAAGTAAAAATATTTCCTAGTATATTTTTCACGAATTTTTACTCCAAAAGGTACACGTATAAAATAATCGACTAAACTACAAAATAATGGAAGTAAGGTTGCGTTTATAGTTGAAGCTAAAATAAAACCAACAGATTTTTTTATACGTTGAAAATTTAAACACAACCCTATGATTTCGTTTTTTTTATAATACAACAAAAGCATAAAAATAGCATGACATTAAGCTTGTTCGGGGTATTGTTTACTGAAAATTATGTTCTTGAAATTGCCAACTAACGCGGTAACTAACGGATAAAAACTCCTGGCAAATGTTTCACTGACATAAGTTTCAACAGCTAGAAAATACTCTGAACAAGCTTCTCGTACATAATTGAACTTCTCGCTTTACAGGAACGATCGAACATTCTCACAGATAAATCAGGTGAAATTTGTGACTAAAATTTGCAGTATATGAAAAATTATATCAAACCAACTTTTCAAACGAGTTATTATCAGAATAATCTGAAACAAACAAAATTTCTATGACCACAATTCTGGAGATCAATAAGCATGAAAAAATATCACGATGTTGTCAATTATGTGAAAGTGAGAATAAATTTATGTATGGCAACTTCTTATGATTTGTAATGAATAAGTAGTTTTAGCCGAAAATTTCAAAATTTTGGATAACATCCCAAAATGTAAAAAAAATATTCAAACTGCTATATACCAGTTAATGAATAAACTCGAAGAAATTTCAACTTCCAAATTCTTCAAAAGTTAAATTCGGCTAAAACCATCAAGTCAATGTCCATAAGCATGTACAGCAAGAGCAAGTAATAAAGGGAAAAATAAAAATTTCGATTGTTTTCTGGGCAAAATTTTGCACTGTGCAATTATTAGAGTGAGGACTTCATATAAACATAGAAGGTTATTATTTGAACTACACTGGATCTAATATGAAACTCGCAGACAAGCCAAACCTCCAAAGGAAGGGGAATCTTTCCAAAGAGGAGGAAATCGGCAGTATATATGTAGGTTATCTTACATACCCCCAAAGAACAACTCTACTTTTTGAAAACGCCAAAGAGGGGGAAATTCCCTTTTCCCACCTCTTCTCGTCCGCTAGTGAATAAAACATAAAAGATAAAATATGCAAAATACAATCATATTCACAACGCTGGATGAAAAAAGCACAATATGAGGCAAAATATACAGGTGAAGTTTCCACAATTTCGAGGGGAATTCCAATGTCTAAATGAAAAATTTCAATCACCATAGGCAGGGGGAAATCAACGCGCAATTGGGTCGTTAGGTGCATAATCAGTGTGTGTGCCAAATAAGAATTGATATTATACAACATAAAAAAACGGATAACAATTGAGAAAATTCCAACGGGGTAAAAATTCTCAACATATGTTCTATTAACGGAATATGATGATAAAAATGAACGAAAACCAGATAACTGATCGACTTTATATTAGCGCATAACCATAACTTAGCCCAATCATAGTTTCTCGGTAATAACTTATATTCATATAAAACTGTTGCCACCAGTAGACAGAATGAAATATTAATCGAAATTTCTTCAACACTTCAAATGCGCGCAGATAAAAATTGAGAAAATGTTAACACAAAAGTTTAGGGTAACAAGAAACCTTGATCGGGCTATAAAAACTACTGAATTTAAAAGTAGACCATCGTGCCGTCCTCGGAACGACGCGGAGTTTGAATGGGCACATTCACATCAACAGCATCACCACACTCAACAACAACATCACCACTCTCAACAACAACATCACCACACTCAACAACAACATCACCACTCTCCTCAACAACATCACCACTCTCAACAACAACATCACCACTCTCAACAACAACATCACCACTCTCAACAACAACATCACCACTCTCAACAACAACTTCACCACTCTCAACAACAACATCACCACTCTCCTCAACAACAACATCACCACTCTCAACAACAACATCACCACTCTCCTCAACGACACCACTATCATCCTCAACAGCATCGTCATCATCTCCCACCGTGATCCTCGTCACGCCATCTAAATCCCGCCGAATCCTCGGATTCCGCGGCGAATCTCCGCGCGTCGTCCCGCCGTCCATGGGACTGTCCAATCCGCTGTCCCGCCGCTGGACGACCGATTTCGCGGGACTAATCTCAACGTCCCTCAGATGGTCTGACGTGAAAACATGGTCACAATCCTCGTAACTTTGATGTTCAACATCTTCTTCATTGTTGACAGAAGAAGGTCGAGATGTAAAATGTTGAGAATGTCCAGCGTCCTTTACTCCGTGGGGACGCTGCGTTCCCATGGACGCTACTGAAGATGATGTGGACGTCGGTTCTTCCAGATCGTCGCCCGAGCCCGAGTCACGATGGTGGCACAGATCGGACTTGGTTGGCTGGGCAGCGTGGTCGTCGGTGACGGAGAGATCGGTGGTCGAGAAGGTGGCGGTCGGTGCATCTGGAAAGACATGATTTTTGAAGAAAAAAAAATCAATTGACAAGTAGATTAAAAGTGGGATTCCCCCTTCTTTGGTGATCTCAAACAGTAGAGTTTGTACCTTCAGGTGTAGGTAAAAAAGACTTCCGCGAATCCCCCCCCCCCTCTTTGGATATTTCCCCTCCCTTTGGTGGTTTGGCTCGTCCGCCGGCGCGACACGACACTTACACAATATGAAACGAAAAATTCCTGATTAATAGATAAATAGATAAAAAATAGATAAAAGACAAAAAAATGTAAAAGATAAGAAAACCAACTCTTTTCTTCGGCAGTCGGCGTGTTCACTTCCTCAATCTTAGTCTCCTGCCAGCAGGAGGACTCCTCCTCACCCACTTCCAAAGGTGCCTGTTTCTGCTGCTCCTCCTCATTCTCTTGCTCATCCTTCCCTGTCTCCTCCTCCTCACCAATAACTTCCACATCCGATGCCAAGTAAACATCGGCCGAACAAGCCTGTCCAGTGTCCACAATAGCGTCCAAATTTCCCCCGTCGTCCACGGAAAAAACATCGCCAGCGTCCTCATTAATGTCCACCGAACCGAGGGTGGACGCTGATACTATGGACGGCACAAAGTCGGTGGACGCTAGCGAGACCGTGGAGACGTCGTGCAGACGTAACGAGTTCATGCAGGTTAGCGAGAGGGTGGAGTCTGCAAATTTAAATACACGTGGACAAATTCATGAAATAAGTATATGAAATGACAGTTAATATCAACTTTTGCGCAAGTAAATATTCAGTTGCTCTAATATTAGTTGTAGACGCAGGTCGCAGCATCGTCAGAAACGTGATGTAATAATAACAATGATAACTTGCAAAAAAACAAGGATAACTCGCCGTGAAACAGAACATTTACCAAGCACGTTTGACAACAGCTTCGCCATTCACCAATGATAATGATGGATAGAATAACGCAGATGGATTTGCAAGAAAAATTTTTTTTTTTCTATTTTCCATAATTAAACTGTTTGCTTCCTTTTTTATTGTTTCTGTTCCACCAACCTTTACGTGTGATTTTGAGTTCATGCGCCTCCAGCAACGAGAGCTCGTGTTGTTTCTCGCGCAGTAATTGCTGAAATGCAAAAGATCATCAGTGATCAACCACCTTCAATTACCTTTATTATATTTTACTTAAATCATTATAAAGGATAAATGGAAAAAAAGGTTCATGCCTATGCCAAAATAATGATAGTTAGGCAATAGTATATCAAAAGAAATTCAATTAACATAAATATTTTTATTTAATTCCCCATTATGGTTTAGTGGACTATTTTTTTAATCAAAAGGTATCATTTCTCGACCCAACTTGCAAAAAAGGTATCGTTTTATGACCATTGTATAT
Organism: Daptonema setosum; assembly: GCA_964036265.1. NCBI lineage: Eukaryota > Metazoa > Nematoda > Chromadorea > Monhysterida > Xyalidae > Daptonema > Daptonema setosum. Next base: position 7,963,068 of record OZ038443.1, read on the forward strand.
TACTCACACCATTGAAAAAGGTAGTTTTTAACGTTTTATCGTGAATAAATTTTGGCCACTCGGAGACCCCCTTTTTTGCATTTAAAAGTATCATTTTTTTCTGTCACCGCTAGACCATTTCTAGCGGTGATTCAGGATGCCTAGCGGTGACAGAATCACCGCTACACCGCTAGCTTCTCATGTCTGGACATTACACATCAAGCCAACCAACCTTTAACTTCAACGCACGTCGACATAGTTCCACTTTTTCCACACAGTTCTCGAACAACACCACCATACGCATTTGTGCACACGATCCGATGTATCTGACCAGATGCTGGTGTGGCTCGTGGCGTACGGATTGGCCGTTGATCGAGACAATTATATCGCCTGAAAAGCGATACAGTAAATACAAGTACAATGAGTTAACTCAATTTTCTACCAAATTGTTTCACTTAAACTTTATTATAACTTACAACACAATGCATGGAGTAACTGAGATTTCGCGTTTTCGAGATGGCTGCACATATACGAAATTGTCAAAAGGAAGGAAGCTATACTTGATTAGAACAAAATGAAACCTATGATATGTTTCAATTAAGGGATATACTTCAAATTAAAACACAACAAACCGGCTCTGAGACCGGCATAATTGGCAGGGCTGTCCAGTTCTACATAATCGACGTAGGTCACCTGCTCCAGCTGATTGTTGTTCGGATTGAGCAGGAGATACGTCTGAAACAAACAGTAAACACAACAATTTTTTTCAAATTTACAACTCAACTACCAACTTGACTACTTCATCAACAACAACACTGACAACAACATCAACTACAACAACAATAATAACATCAGCTTCAGCCAGGGCTGGGCCGGGTTTTTTGGCGTTTTGCAGGGGGTGGGGGGTAGAATTCTGAATTCTCAGTTTACCCCCCCCCCGAAAAGTGGGGGGTAAGGTCGGGTAGAGAGGGGGGGGGGGGGGGGGGGTAGAAATTTTTTTTTGCAAAAAGACCTTGTTTTTTGCTTGTTTTTGCTAAAAAAATCTCCTATTATAAGGTATAAACATCACATGTACCGGTTTTTCAGATTTTAACCAAGAAAATTGACCCAGAAAACGTGTTTGTTCGAAAAAAAAATTCTCACAGGCAAAATTTTTTGAAAAATGAACCTCAAAATTGAGGTTTTGAGGCCGATTTTCTCAAAAATTTCGAGTAGGGGGGGGAAGGGGGTAGGCGACCTAAATTTTTGCCTAGGGGGGGTGCTACCCGCCGACCCTGAAAAGTGGGGGGTAACCCCCCTACCCCCCCCCCCCCCCCCCCCCCCAGCGGCCCACCTCTGGCTTAAGCTATTATAACAACAACAATAACACCAGCATGATCGACGAAAACAACATCAACAACAAAATCAACCGCCACCACAACAACGTCAACCACATCAACAACAGCCGCAATAACATCTGCATGATTGACGACAACATCAACCACCACAACAAAATCAACAACACTAACAACAACAACAACATCACCCACCTGAATCGTAAATCCGAATTTCTCGCTGGCCCGCCGCGTCACCACGACCGTGCGCCGTTTTCGCTTCTGATTTTGGTCCATTGGAATCTCCTGATCGCCCTTAACAGCGTCCAGCACGCGCTGAAATATTTTTTGATGCCAATTCAAAACTCGAAAATCCACATTTTCAACAAACAGAACCTTGAGAATACTTAAGTTCATGATTGGAGGAAACCAGTGTATTTTCACCGAAAAAAGCGGGAAATATTTAGGCAAGCCAACACAGTAAATGAATTTTTTAGTCTAATCTAGACGACTGAACTATCGGCACACAATGGAAATGAAGAGGAGCGCGATTGATTTTAGTGACGATATACTTCACTCACTCAATCGATTATGCCGTCAATTACTCACTCACTCAACTAATCACTCGATCACTTTCTCAACCACTAACTCACTCACTCACTAGCTCACTTCCTTAACCACTCACTCACACTCACTCCCTCAACTCAACCTCAACCAATAGCTCGATAACTTTCTCATCCACTCACTCGCTCACTCCATTAACATCACTAGCTTACTCCCTCAACCACTCACTCACTCCTTCACTCGCTCATTCGCTCCTCTAGACTACTACTTACCTGGACATTTTCGTCTTCGCCCACATAGAATTTACTGTGGCATTTGTTTTTGTCCAGCTCGGTGAGCGACTGCGACAGACGCGAAGACGTGCTGGCGAATCTGAGCCTGAAAGTAGAAAGTATGCCAAATTGCCAACTGAAACCGAACACAAGCGGACGAGAAGGGAAGGTAAAGTGGAATTCCCCTCTTTTTGGAAGTTTTGTTTTGTTTTGTTTTGAAGTATAATTTGTTCTCTAACATGTAGATATAAGATATAAGAACCTTAAAACTGCTAATTCCACATTATTTGAAGAATAAGCCAAGATAAGAACCCACTGATACCAACTGACTGACCGAACATCGGAAGATTTTCTCGTTCTACAAAGTTTTACTTTTTCTGTGCTTACTTCAATGGTTAGACTTATTAGGTACTTTTTGGTAGAACATTTATGGGCATGACACAAACTATTCTCATCTCGAAATCTTGAGAACAAAATTTATTCAAAACAACGTTTCTTCAGGACAGGGGTGGGCCGGGTTTTTTGGCACTTTGCAGGGGGTGGGGGGGGGGGGGGTAGCCGACAGAAAATCCCATTTTACCCGACCTGTCCGAAAAGTGGGGGGGGGGGTAAGGTCGGGTAGGGAGGGGGGGGGGGTAGAAAAAAAATTTTTTCGCATAAAACGCTTGTTTTTTGCTTGTTTTTGCTAAAAAACCTTCTATTATATGGTATAAACATCACATATACCGGTTTTTTCAGGTTTTAACCAAGAAAATTAACCCAGAAAACGTGTTTCTTCGAGAAAAAATTCTTACAGCCAGAAAATTTTGAAAAATGAGCCTCAAAATCGAGGTTTTGAGGCCGATTTTCTCAAAAATTTCGAGTAGGGGGGGGAGGGGGTAGGCGACCTAAATTTTTGTCTAGGAGGGAGGGGTAGGCTACCCGCCGACCCTGAAAAGTGGGGGGGTAAACCCCCCTACCCCCCCCTGCGGCCCACCTCTGCTTCAGGATATTTTTCAGACTCAAATTGTGCGAATCAGTGAGCGAGCGATATCTACTATACAAACAGAACTATTTTCCCCCAACCTCTTCGAGCTGGAGTTGGATCGATTGGACGCGAGACTGGCTATTGATTTGTTGGTGGGCGGTAGTCTGTCTTTCTGACGCCATCGGAAACCGCGAACCTTCAATTAAACTGTTTATAAACTATCTATTTGGTGACTAATTCTCACGCTATGTTTATCATTCACCCAAAAAACAGCGCACAATTATACTCGTTCACTATTTAGTTAATTGAATGAACTGAAGTGGTGCTGTCATTCGATTATGAATTGAGGGTGTTGAATGAGAAATGAGTGAGTTAGTGGGTTAGGGAGCGGTTGGGTGACTGATTAGTATGTGAATGAGGGAGAGATTGAGTGAGTGAGTGAGTGTGTGAGTGAGTGAGTGAGTGGGTCACTGACTGGATGACTGAGTATGTATGTAGGTGAATGAAGGTCGAGAGAGTGAGGGAGGGATAGAGTGAGTGAGTGAGTGACTGGGTGACTTGACTGAGTATGTAGGTGAACCAGAGAGTGAGCGAGTGAAAGAGTCACTTGGTGACTGAGCATGCAAGTGAATAATGGAGAGTGAGTCAGTGAGTGAGGGATTCAGTGGGTGACTGAGTATGAAGGTGAATGAGGGAGTGAATGAGTGACTAGATGACTAGGTGACTAGGTAAGTGGATGGGGGCAGGTGTCGAATCGGGGGTAAAAAAAGCATATACGTATATGCCTGATACGCATATGCCGATACGTATATGCCGGCATATATGTATCGGCATGTACGTATATGCCGATACGTATATGCCAAAAGTTAGTTGTTAGCTTTTTAGGCTGTTGAGAGGGTCTGTGGGTCCCACCACCCCTCATCCGCCCGTTATGCGATTTGTTTAAAAGTTTTACTATTCCCTTCGAAGTATTACTGTTCGTTAACCCCCGATAACCTATCGTAAGACTGGCTTGTCCGAGCGATAGCGAGGACAAGCGCGTTAACACCGCGCGGAGCGCGGAGGTGGGATCCGTTTGAAAAAAAATTGTCGTCATCCCCAATAATTGGCATATACGTATATGCCAATAATCGGCATATACGTATATGCCGGCATATATGTATCGGCATATACGTATATGCCAGGCTCTCCGATGGCATACACGTATCAGCATATACGTATATGCTGGCATATACGTATCGGCATATACGTATATGCCTTTTTTACCCCCGATTCGACACCTGACCCAGTGGATGAGTGAGTGAGCGACAGTGTGACTCGACTGAGAGTGAGTGAGTGAGTGAGTGAGTGAAAGACTGACATGGTGACTTGAGTAAGTCGGTGAACGAGTGAGTGAGTGAAAGACTGAGAGAGCAACAGTACAGAAAGACTGAGTGAGTAAGTAAAAAAATACGTATTATAATTATAAAACAAACCGGCGTGGCAACAATGGAAGCCGATGACGAATTGCCGGCGTCCGTGGCCGATCTGGCGTTGCGACTCGTCTCTCTTTCTTCATGCGGATGTCGGGTTAACGAAAAAAGGCGACTTTTGACGGGCACCGGCGTTTTGGTCGCCGAAATCGGCACCGATTGATGTAGTCGATTGGGATATTCCGGGTTTTTCTGGCCATTGTTTAACTGCATTTTCTTCAAAATACCAATTCAGCTCTTTGTGATTACGGCATTGCCGTGTATTGTTGGTAGTCTGAAAAAAAAATATTTCGATCGTACCTATTATCATAAACTTTGACGAAAATTATAAAGAATCACGTGAAATTAAAGGTTCGATATATATAGTCGTTCTTGAAATACTTGTCTACCCCGGCATTCCAAAATTCTCTCTGTGATGTTTCAAATTTAAGGTCAAACACGACGAACAGACAGCGCGCGAAATTCAAAAATTTGACAAATTTTTTTTGACAAATTTTTTTAAGAAATTCGGAGAATTCGAAATGTCATCAATAATTTTATTTTTTATATATATTTTGTTGGCTTAGCAGTCTAATCCACTGCATTATTTTTTAGCGCGAAAATATGCTATGACAAGCAAGAAACGTTCCGGTTATCGTTAAAAATATACTGACTACTGTCATAATAACAGGCCGCACAAAGGGAACAAAAAAGTGTCATAATAACAGACTGAAGTGCGGCAAAATATTGTTCGTAAAAAAATTAAAGTGTCATAATAACAAAATGCGGTGCGACAAATTAATAGAATAAAATTTTTTTCAAACATGAAAAAAGACTTTCTTGACTATTTCCTGTCTGTCTGAATGTGTCTGTCTGTTTGTGTCTGTTTGTCTGTCTGTCTGTTTGTGTCTGTCTGTATGTGTCTGTCTGTCTATATGTCTGTTGATCTGCATGTCTGTCTGTCTGTCTGTCTGTCTGTCTGTCTGTCTGGCTGTCTGTCTGTATGTGTCTGTCTGTATGTGTCTGTCTGTATGTGTCTGTCTGTATGTGTCGGTTTGTCTATATGTCTGTCTGTCTGTCTGTCTGTGAGTTTGGATGTGTCTGTCTGTCTGTCTGTATAGGTCTGTCTGTCTGTATGTCTGTCTGTCTGTATGTCTATCTGCCTGTCTGTATTTCTGTCTGTCTGTCTGTATGTTGATCTGCATGTCTGTCTGACTGTCTGTCTCTCAGTCTGTCTGTATGTGTCTGTCTGTATGTGTCTGTCTGTCTGTTTGTCTGTCTGTCAGTTTGTCTGTCTATCTGTATGTGTCTGTCTGTATGTGTCTGTCTGTCTATATGTATGTATGTCTGTATGTCTGTTGATCTGTGTGTCTGTTTGTCTGTCTGTCTCTCTGTCTATCTGTATGTGTCTATCTGTATGTGTCTGTTTGTCTTTATGTCTGTCTGTCTGTCTGTCTGTTAATGTCTTTGGATGTGTCTGTCTGTATGTATCTGTCTGTCTGTATGCCTGTCTGTCTGTCTGGATGGCTGTCTGTCTGTCTGTATGTATGTATGTCTGTATGTCTGTTTATTTGCCTGTCCGTCTGTCTTTCTATAGGTTTGTCTGTCTGTCTGTCTTTCTATAGGTTTGTCTGTCTGTCTGTCTGTATGTGTTTGTTTGGATGTGTTTGTCTGTCTATGTGTCTGTCTGTCTGTCTATCGGTCTGTCTGTTGATCTGTCTGTCTAATTTTCTGTCTGTCTGTCTGTCTGTCTGTCTGTCTGTCTGTCTGTCTGTCTGTCTGTCTGTCTGTCTGTATGTGTTTGTTTGGACTGGATGTGTCTGTCTGTCTATGTTTCTGTCTGTCTGTCTATCGGTCTGTCTGTCGATCTGTCTGTCTAATTGTGTGGCTGTCTGTCTGTCTGTCTGTATGTGTCTCTCTGTCTGTTTGCCAACCTGTCACTGTTTGTCATTTTCATACTGAGAAAACCTTTACTTTCAAATTGTGCGGGTAGTCAGTATATAGCTAACCTCCGGTTATTCTTCATAGCACCGTATAATATTTTTGAATTCGCGCGCTTTCTGTTCGTCGTGTTTGACCTTCAAGTTGAAACATCACAGAGTTTCGTCCCTGCAAGGCGTTGGACAAGAATAAGAAGAACGACTATACTGACTGGTTCGATATATACTGACTATTTTAACAGCTAATAGGAAAACCACTATACAAAATCTAAAAAAAAATAATAAATCGTATTTTGGATTCAC